>JARHVA010007663.1:0-295000 GCA_037957365.1 Torreya grandis | reverse complement strand
TTTTTAAGCTAATCAGCATTATTAGGTTGATATGCATTATTAGGTAAAGGTCTCAATCTATTAGTATTTGACCAAGGGTTAATGGTAATGGTGGAAACATTAACACCTATGATATGTCCTACAACATTTTTGTAATTATATGTAATGGCATGATGGCCTCTTTGGATGCATTGATCAATTTGACCTTGGTTCTAACCATTTTGTTGATGTTGTTTTTGTTTTCATGGTGTTTTATTTGTCATTGTTGTTTATATTGTTGATAGTTATTTTTATGTTGAGGAAATGGATTTTGATAGATAGCTAAGTTATGATTAGATGTATAAGCATGGTTATCCTATTGTATCTCTCCATTTTCAAGCATATTATTAAGAATATGCCTTAGTTATATGGACCATTATATGTAATGTCCCTTGAATTGATGGTACTCAAAAATTGTGCTCTTTGTACTAGTCAGGTAAAGGAAATTGTTTACGAAATGGCTTTAGCATAGTCTTCTCCTTATAGGAGGTGTTTTTAATTTTGATAAATTTTGTGAATAGTTTTGTAGAGATCTAGGTTGAATGAACAAAGGTGATGGTTGATAAATGGGAAGATCTAAATAAATAATAGATGTTTTCACCATTTGGACATGTCAAGATTCAATGAACCTAATACCAAAAACATTCTTGTTGTAATTATGGGAATTTCTTCTTTTATATTTGTAGGGTGAATATTTTGTTGAAAAGCTAACTGGTGAGCAAAATAGGTCCTATCACCACAACAATAAGGAGATTGATCGGCCAGATGTGCAGTTTTACTACATCAAAAGGGGATAAATCTCTCCTCTCATCAAGGGGAGGTTCCCTATCAAGTATACAGAGCTATATAATATATATATATAAGCAGAAAATAAGACACAAGGGTAGGACAAACCATCCATCTCTCTTTCTTTAGAGATGATGTGTGCGGATCAAAGGAGAAACTTAAGGAAAATGATAGAAAGCACCCCTCTTCTTTTAGAAGTACTATTCAGCAAGCCACAAGAATACTCTAGGTAGTAATATCAAAATGTAACAAAGAATGTAATAACTAGAAAATTGAGATGTAGCACAAAGTATTCACCTAGAATGCTCAAGAGTAAGATACGAAGAACAATGGGGGCACAAAGTCATCCCAAGGTCCTTTACATAGGAAAAAGAAAATGAAAACACACTGAAGGTACTTGTGGGGGCACAAAGTTATCCCACAATTGGTCTTCAGGACACCTTCCTAACCACTTCTACAAGTTCTGCTTGTTAGATCAAATGAACAAGAACGCTTCTAAGAAATAGACATACGAACCATTCCCTAAATAACATAGGCTATTTCCAACACAAATTCTAAAAAGGTCACTTGTTTTCTTATTCAAATGAATAAAAAATGATTAACAATCTGAGCTCAAAGTCTCAGTAAATGCCTTTCAATTTGGGCAGAGTTTTTTGCTTCTATGGCATAAAAAGATGATCCTTATAACAATCAGAGAGATTAAAATATATAGAGGTTGAGAGAGGTTTGGTGCATTTATCCCATGGAACAGCTCATGCTACACATGCAATTCTTTAAATGCACTTTCAATTCTATATTTTAACTTGACTGTCATCCTCTAGAACTGGATGATCCTCTTAGTTCCCTCTCTTGATTGCACCATTATTCACTTTTCCTTTATTCCCAAACAAGTCATGTCTTTTAAAGGCTCAAGAAATCCACATCCACATTTCTAGGTTCAAGAGGTCTATTAGATCTAAACACTATGTTGACACCCAGATATTTCATATTGTTTCCTCCTCTTCACAGCGATTAGGGATCTCGCACTTAAGTTTGCAAAAATCAACATACACTTCATTACCACCAATTTGGTGTCCTCAATTCTGCCATCATTTGAAACATATCTCATGCGTGGATATTTCTAGTTCTTTTCTTCATCATTCCTTCTTTTTTTTTTGTTGAATTGGGTCCTTAAATTGCCTCCCTATTATTTGGTTGCTTTCCACTAAAAAATTGACACATGGCAGCATCTGCTTAGAATCAGGTGAGGACATGCGACAGCTTCCACTGCTATTAGAGGCTTTAGAAACATTTTTTATGAGTCTAGTGAAAGATGACATGTGGTAGCCTCTGCTACACTTTAGAAGCCTTTGAAAACACTTGAGACTTATTTTAGATTCACGCAGATGATAACATGTGGTGGTCTCTGCTACACTCTAAAAAATGCTCAGGAGAAGCTTATAAACTTGTTTAAAACTTGAGCGTAGACACATGTCACTCTCCATAGAGTTATAAATGAATAGGTGGTGGATTTCACTTATATTTGGAGAGTCAGGTAGATGATGACACATGACGCATTCTACTAAGCTTTGGTAGCTCACTGGGGGTCCACCACAGTCTTTATGAAAATGAGAAGTAGGAGGGAGAAATTGTGGAGATTGACACTTGTTAGCTTCTGCCAAAATTTTACAAGGGACACGTGGCATGTTTCATGGCTTCTTTGAGAAATGTTTATTGATATAGGCTTTGAAACCTATTAGAAATTTAAAATCATGGATGAAGACATGCATCACTCTTCATGGAGTTACAATGGAAAAGATGACATCTTCCACTTGCCTCTTGAGAATCCTACAGAGGATGACACGTGGTGACTTCCATTGAGCTTTTATCTACCTTTGAAAAGTCTTTGAAACTTATATTAGTTTCTCATAAAATATGACACATGGTGACTTTTGTAGCATTTGATGAGAGACATGTGGTAGGTTTTACTGCTTTGATACTGTGTCTTAATGGATGACATGTGGTGGCTTCCATCGCATTTTAGGAACACTATAGATCTATGTAGAACTCATTTGGATTCATGTAGATGATGCCACTTGGCAGATTCTATGATACCTTAAGATTTAGACAAAAACCCACGTAAAAATAAATACCCATGTGTTAAACTTTAGAATTGTTGAAACTTTAAGGCTTTAGATGGAAACACTTGGAGGCTTTCAACAAACTTCAACAGGGACAGGTGGCATCTTCCATTGTGATTAGAAACAAAGTGCAATGGGGTTTCATAGATGACATGTGGTGGCTTCCACTTGACTCATTCTTTTTGGGGTGCTCCTTTGAACCATTTTGGTTGAATCAACCGATTGAACCAACTTTGGTTTAATGGTTTAATGGTTCAATGTCTTGTTTTGGTTGAGTCCTTTTAATATTCATTAAACCAAAAAAGTTGAACCTATTGAACCTTAAACCCATTGAACCTTGATGAAGTTCTTAACTCTTGCCGATGATGTTGAACCTTTGAAAATTTTGAACTCATTGAACCAATCCTAAAAATGCCCAAGTGTTTGAAACTCACCTCTTTTGATTGAACTCATCTGAAGAAGCCATTGAAACAGTTGAACCTGCTAATTTCAAGCATGTTGAGTCCATAGATTTTTGGAAAATCTTGAAAAGTGAGGAACTTGAAAGCTCAGAAGAAATTTTGAAAAGGGAAGAGGCAAATTTGGTCTTGCAGGACCAAATTGGCTTATACATTGTCCCAAAAAGGGTGACATTTTTTTAGGGGACAACAATATTGTTGGGATGATCTAGTGTTTAAGCTCATATTTGGATACGATTCTAGTTCTAGTTATGGATTTAGTTCTAGTTTTGATATTGGCCTTGATGTTGGTTTTGGATTTAACTCTAATTGGAAGAAGACAATTTGATGATACCTTTATTGATAAGGGCCTTTTAAATTTGTGTCCCTTTTTTAACATCTTAAAATGTGTGAGCACATTGTATCTTGAGATAATAGGATATCTCACTATGTAGGCTCTAGATAAATATCATACCCAATTGTTTGTCTAGTAAATTGTGAGTGAACCTGATATCAAGTGCCTTGCACCATTACAAGTAAGTAGTGAATATTTCACCATTTCTCTATTTCACATGGCCCGAATCCACTATAATATCATATTCAAGATTATATGAAATAATATGTATGAACTTATCTTAAATGTCATCAATGTCTGGCATAGAATTCTTAGATAGTCTAAGAAGCCATTATTAGGCTTGTCCAGCTGGACTTCTTGGCATGATGTGAAGCAAATTTATGTCATTATAGGCCACTGGGTGGAAAACAAAAACTAATTATTTTAAATTCTCTTTTAGGTCACCTTTACCCTTGTATCTATCAAATTTATGTGGCTAATAACCTAGAGTAAAAGGTATTTGGAGGTAATCTATATTGAATGTATACAAGCATATCTTGTCTAACTTGAACTTATTTGCTTGCTTCAAATTTTGAATAGATTGAATTTCATCCTTCATTTATTATAAATCTTGATCTAGGAATTTTGATGGCATGTCCTAATTTAGTTAGGATTTTGAAGTTAAAGGTGGATTATATTGATTGGGGTATGAAGGAATTACATATTATGGAATGATTATTTGATTATTTATATGACCAAGAATACATATCTATGCAGTAGTATTATAGTGTTGATACAAAATACATTATTTTTGGTAAAATTTTTAGCTAGGGTTGAAAACATGGATTTGGTTCATTAATTATGGTTGTGATAGAGGCATTTTGCTAGGTGGAACGTACTAGTATTGCTAGTTTTGGGTAGGAACTTATTGTCTACTCATTGAACCTTGATGTATGAAGGGTACCCATTGCTAGATAAAGCCCTATTATTGAAGGTGTTATAAGTTAGACCCTTATTATATGTGCAGTATCTATTGGGTAAAAGGAAACTATTTCCTAGTACCTGGTATCTACTATACATTGGGGATTTATTATTGGTTAAACACCTATTATTGATTGGGAACATTAAGATTTTGGCATTTATTATTGTTGACCAATTGACACGCTTTATTGACCAATAGAAACACATTGTTGATTAGGAAATGTCTATGATGTTTGTGGTATATTAGTCTATGCTTATGTTATCAAAACATTACTCGCCACCTATTGAGGTGGTGTAGTGTTCAGCACTTGTTTAGGTAGTATATCAATCTATTTTTGGCTATTTTACCCTTGTTGCATGTTTTAGGAAGCAACTAGTTGAGGAGTGGAAATTACTTCTTGCATTTGAGAAATAAGCATACATGCCCCTATTATTTCAAACCACTTGAGGTATTAGTTAGATAAATATAATGTATGTTGTTTTGTAGTACATTAGATCCACTTTGGGTCAAATTGGGATTCACTTGCATGTTATCCACTAGGTTTTACATGAGGTCTTTCATAAGATATGCAATTTTTTATGTCATAAGTGGGATATTATACATGTCTCATACCAACATGCTTTAGATAAATGGGTCTATGTTCTAATTTACATATCATAAAGAATATTATTGTGGCCCTATTGAATGAGTTAGCTCTATAATTGTCATGTATGAAACAACCATGGCATTAAAGTTCTTATCTAGGTCAAGGTGATTTTGGTATGCTTACTATACCTATTTTAGTTGATCATCCATTAGACCTTTCCCTTTTTCAAGCACACTTTGGACCTGTTAAGGTATTTATACTAAATTTTTTTTGTAACTAGTTGACACCAATTCACATTTTTGGTTATAAGGCATGTTACTAGGTGTTAGAATAAAGCTAGATAGATTTTTATGTGGGAAGTCTGGAGGTAATCTAGTTCCTACTTCTACCACCCTTACTATAATGCATCTTTATTTTATAGCAAATAGAGATAAAAAATTATGGTTCATAACTTGTTAGTGTTGTTACAAAGTAGGGTTTTTTTTTGTTGTTTTTGTTTTATAATAGGTTTCATTTAAGTAAGGTATTGTGCCATTTTTTCTTTCTCTTGGCCTGGATAGGATGGTTCATTAACTAGGTAATACGTTAATGGCTCCTGACTTGTTCTACATATGGAATGTTATAAGAGGGATATGGATCCATCTCATATTATATATCATCACCATAGAGTTCTTGAACAAATGGGTCACTAGTAAAAAATTTATCATAATCTATATTATACATGGTCCTATTACATGTATAGCAAGACATGTTTGGATCTATGATGAGGGTTATTTGAAAAAGAAGGTATAAATGTGGAAAACAAGTAAGGTCTAAGGCAAACAACCTTTATCTCTATAAAATAGGTCCAAAGGTGAAACAACTAATCTAGGTCTAAAGTAAAAGTAGAATTAAAAAATGAAATTAGTCTATGGCAATGTTAAAATGACCATTAAAATTGTGTAACAAAAAATGTTAAAGTGTTAGGTATTTGGTCAACATAAAAATATGGACTTCTAAACAAGGTTGAAAGAATCATGATTTTACCAAAGGTATTTATAATCATTATCACTGAAAATAATGTTAGGTCTTCAGCCAAAAGACACAAAGCTATACCTAGAAAAAAAAGTCAATCTAAACAAAAACTCAAAAACTTAATCTAAATGTAATGTAATTAGCTTAGATAAACTTGATAATTAGCTTAGAAAACAATCTAATTCTAAGGTAATTGGATAAAAACCTTGGTAATTGACTCAAACAAAATTGATAATTTACTCATAAAAGATTGGGTAATTGGCTTATAAGATATCCTTGATAATGAAGCTATGACATTTTTAGAACTTTGCACAATAAACACTAAAAAAGAAATATGGAAAAGAACTCAGAACAACAAGACACCCCTATGTCTAGGAAAATGTCTAAAAACTAAATAAGAAATCAATCCAAGTAACACAATCCAAACTCAAAATGTAGACCACCTAAGTCCAAATTAAATGAGGATTCAATGTAAACCTGATTATTTTAGAATCTAAACTTTGAAAGATTGAAATTAAATTTTAATGTAAAAGACTTGAATTTTTTAAGACAAATAGGCTAGACTCAAATAGGTAATGTAACTTCATGTTTTTTTAAAAACAAAAGATATGAATAGTCTTGGAACTTGGTTTCAAAGAAGCTAGGTGTTTTGGAATAAAAATGGTAGTGTAACAATGCTCCCTTAAAAAACTGGTATAAAAAGTTGTTATGGACAAACACCAAGGCAAATATTTGAAACAGAATTAGTAGCATAATAACACTCCTTCAAATAATTGGTAAACAAAGGTTTTGGAATAAACTTCAAGGCAAATGTTTAAAATAAAATGGGTATAGTAACACCTCTTTTTTCAAAGTGGTGTGTAGCATATAAAGGTTTTGACTCGTTTCAATTTTTATAGAAAAAATTTTAGACCCAAAGACATGATAGTAAAAGAAAATATAGAAAGCATTAAGTGCATGTCCTATCCCCAAAACTGACAAGGTGTGCATATCTTTTGCCAAAGTTTCCATTGATATACCAATGCTAAAAATGAATAAAGTGTTAATCCAAAAATTAAAGAGTACATGTAGGTAGATTTTTAAATCCCCCCTCTGTCTCTCAAGCATTGGTACATGGCATGAACTTAGAGTTTAAATCACTTGACATTTGGAAATATTTTCCATAGCAAAGTGGATTTAACTAAAATCTATAAGTTCCAAAATGATATAAATTGTCCCAAGTATGGTTAACACAAGGGTAAATCACATCAGTTGGATTTAAAATCACTAATTTACTATGAAAATGTCTAATCCTTTACACAATGACTTCATTCATGTACTCCTTAGTAAATTCTGATGTTTAGTGTGAACTAATTTGGGTTTTCACTAGGATTGGTAGGCTAACCAATAAGACATTGTTCAATCCCAGTATCATGTGCCTAATTTATATACCCCATTATGGAGTGGGGTTGGTAAGATTTTGGGAGATGAAACCCCATGTCAATGCACCCCTAAAGACCTTATGAGGAGGTGATGAACTTTTGTCCACAAGCTAATGCAAAAAAAAACAAAACAAATGAAAATTGGAAGAACTTTATAGGCCATTTATGGGTTACCTAAGTTAGTCAAAGCTTGGGGATAACATACACAACATTTCTTCCATTATAGGATATATAAATAAGGTAATAAACAAGGTGATTTTGATCACCTAAGTTCCCTAAATGAGATGGGTGGAGAACATACATGAAAATTTTGTTTTGCCAAAAAAAATAATCTAAGTATTTTGAAACTAATTAGCAAACAAAAAATAAATAAAAAGATAAAAAAATCTTAAGAGCTCAAATCTAAAGTGGATTTTTGCTTTAAAATCACCAAATCAGATGTGAATGAAGTTTTGATCCCTTGGCCTTGTTTGATCTTGTAAAACTTGAAATGCAAAAAGATAAGATGGTTAGGTAAATTTTAAGCACTAAAATGTAAGTGTGTATGAAATTTAGAAGTGTTTAAACCTCCTCTTATCCACTTAGGTTATATGAAAAATGTTAGGAGGTTATCTTTTTTTAATAAAAAAATCCAACTAACAAACAAATTTTCATTTTCAACTCTCATGTTTTGTTTACACAAAGTAAAGTCACATATTGCTCAATATAGTGAAGTAATCAATGTTTATGAAGTATTTAATTTATAAATGGAACATAACAAATATAAAATGGTTTATAGTGAATTCATCATTAATCAATGGTAAAGTCACTGATTAGTCTAGGCAAAGTCACTGAATATAGTTAAAATATGGTAAAGTTGTTGAAATCACTAGAAAATATACCTAATGAAGTCATTGATGTGCACGATCAAAGTCATTTTTTTCATTTATCGATGTCATCAATTACATACAGGTTGATTTAACATAGGTGAATTTCACCAATTTCAACACAAAATAATGTCACCATTTATAATGAAGTCACTGATTTTAGAAAAATAAATGATCATAAAATAAAGCACAAAATAGGTGAAGTCACTAATTAGTAGGGTGAAGTCACCAATTAGTGTTTTAACCATTTAGCACTTAATTCATGTAAATCCCATGATGTTAAAGTGTTGAGTATAAAAATAACTTGGAATGAAAATATGAAATAATTGATTTGATAAGCCTTTCCCAAAATAGAAAAGATGTAAAGAAAGAGCACTTATCTGGAGTAAAACATGTATTTTTGTGACTTAGGAGGCTTAAATAGGATATATGAATAGTCAGACACCTTTCATTCTATGAATTTAGATGAAATATAGATTTGGATGGTATCGCCCTTATGTGGATAGTAGCACCCTATGGTGTTAGTGTCTAATTATGATGCTAGTGTCCCTCTTGAAAGATCTATATAAAACTTATAACGAAGTTATGGGAGGTTTTGGGGGAATTATAGGTGGTTTTGAGTCTTCTAAAACCTCAACTATGTCACCATTTTTGTTAAATATCTTTTGAAACCATAATGAATACCTATAAACATGAAACACTAACTAGATCATATCAACAATAAAAGTAAAAACTAGGTTGTGGGATATTATAATTTCATGGAGTAAGAACCCTATTTTCCTAGCCACTAACTATATTAACCCAATGTTAGGGGTCTCAGATCACATATAGTTCTCCCTTAGGGAACATGCATAATCAACGTGCATAGTATGCTAGAATGAATTTTTCTTAGGCCCTTATTTGATCAAGCATGCAATGTTTAAATTTAATATTTTAAATAGTGTGTAGAGTATTAAAATATACTATTGATTGATTTTATGTAATTATGTGCTAAAATAGTAAGTGCTAGATGTAAAATGCCTTTTGAGGATATTTATATAGAAGTAAATTTGATTTGAATGCAAGACCCTATTCATTGGCCAAAAACTCATAAAATAGGGATGATGTTGGGTTATTTTAGTTAATTGTAGCTCCAACACTAAAGTCTAGCCTAATGAGCTAGCACACTATCCCTTTCATGCAAGATTTGGGTCTTATGTGCTCACCTAAAGTGCATGGAAAAGGATTGATTCCCATACATTTTGTCACATAGTTTGGATAACTTGTTCATATTCTTATCTATATCAATCAAATGAAGATTATATAAAAGCATAAACATACTACTTTAATACTATGAGTTATAGGTTTCATTAATATCATCACGAAGATTATAGTCATCTTCTATTACTATTAAGTGCCTTAGAAAAGAAAATAAGATAAGATATCTTTCCCATTAAAGTTTAACATAGTTCATATCATCACTCATAGTAACACAAATTGATACAACCTACTATGTCATATTTTAAGATTAAAGTAAAGGATAGTCATAATATTCTTCCTTAATTTGTCTATCTATTCCTCTATACGCTTGTCCCTGTAATGCTTTACAACAAGGGTATTTATACTTATATTACCTGACCAAGTGTTTATAATCATTAATGGAATGAATATTTGTCTAACAAACTCTCAATAGATTGAGATTCATAGTTCTTAACAATTAGTTCTTCCTAAATATTTGGGCCTCTACACCCCCTATATCCTCACTCTATGTTATCTCTATTTCCATGTGTTCCTTCCCTTATAGGTTGGTGTAAAACATCCTATCAATAAGGTCAGAGTAACTCATATGAACTATTATTCTAATTTCTCCTACTTCCCATGTGTTCCCCTAGTTTTTTGTTTTCATTCTAAGTCCTACATTTTTGGGTCCCTCATGACTCATTCTCTTATAACTAGGTCCTCTCATGTTGGTTCTTTCACATTGTTGTCCTCTTGTGTTCTATATGTTTTGTGTCATAGTGTTTCTATACTTATTAGATACAGATCATCATCCTTTTATATCATAGTTCTCATGTTCCATGGTCTTTCCATGCCATGCCAGTACCATGCCAAAATGAAAGAACACTTAGTCAAAATTATAGGGCCAACATCACCCCATACTACACTTCTAGTCCATCTCAGACTAAGCCATGATAGCATCCTCCAAAAATTTAGGCCTTGACTGCTTGAGTTCCTTCTTCAGATTGTCCTAATGGGATAATTCCTAGAGAACCTTTGTAGTTAGTCTTTATATGGATACCTTTGATTCTTTTATCTCCTTAGGTTAGATGAAAGTCTCATCGACATTTTTTACCTATCCTAAAAGGGATACAAAATTTACATTCAATTATTGATGATGTTTATTGATGGTGTCCTCCATCATATCTACATCCCTAAAGGCTTTTTCATGCTCAACATGATCTTTTATTAGGAGCACAACATCAGCTAGCTTCCACCTTTGGGATTCTTCAACCTAGATCCAAACCTCCAATAATTTATTAGGGTATGTTAGCCACATAAAAATGCCATCCAAAATAGGGATAACCTCCTAAATATTTTTATAATATGTTTTTATATGTTGACATCCATGGTGAAATGTTTAGCCAACTCTAACCCCTTATCTCATGGCATAGGTTTCTCTTTACATCATTTGAGTAGTAGTTCTACCAAGGTCTTTAGCTTTCTTATGGCATCCCCATCAAGGGATACACCATCTATCAGTACTAGGTCTTCATTAAAAATTGTTTTACAAAGGTTTAAGACCCTCAATTTTGCCTTTGTGGATTATTAGATCTATTGTTTTAATGTGTCCACTTCCTTGATAAGCATTTGTTTCTCTACAAAAATTTTCTTATACATGCCTATAACTTTGTCATGTTTCCTTTCAGTTGTGTGTGCATCAAAATTCAAAAAAATATTTTTGTGAATTATTTCCATGCCTAACATCAAAAATGTGGCACTTTTTAGAAGAGGGGAGGTATGTTTTGGATCTACCCATAGTGGTTTCTATAGTGTTGGAGCATTCGGGCCCAAGGAAAGGCTATCCTACAAGAGTTTGAACTTTCACTCCTTGTTGTACATATCAAGTAAGAATGGCACTTGCTTCTTTGTCATCATAGTTTCCTCCTTGGGGATGAAGTGTGGATAAATATAGAGCATCTTTTATTGAATGCTAAACTAATAACGTTCATGTATATTTCCCATTTCACCTTCATCATGCTCTTATAAAGTCTCAATCAATTCCTTCCCCTTACTAGGGTCATGCTCAAGGTTAGACTCCTCATGGCCACCAGTGGCCATATCACTTTATTTTTCACTATCCCCCTCATTATATTGTGTTTCAACATCAATTAGGGAGTCATCAGAGATAGATTTATCCTCCCACACCAAGGAGGGATTTTTATTGGAATCCGAACCTGAGCTATAGACTTTCACCTTAGGAACTTCTTATTGGGGTGATTGCCTTTGGGGTTACTATTGGGTAGCTCTTGAAGTAGTATCACTTGAGGGAGATGGTGATGGAGTTTTAGAATATGGAGGTGGAGATAGTGGAGGTGGAGAAGGTGGTAGAGAAAGGAGAGGAGTGGGATAGGGAGAAGGATGAAGAATCGAAGAGTGCATAGGTGTAGATCATGAAGGGGATGGAGAATTATGAGGAAGAGATGGGGATGAATTTAGAGATGAAGGGCAAGGTGGAGGTGTCATAGAGGGATGGGATTGTGTAGGTCTAGAGGACTATGCTTCTAAATTTTTTTGTCATTTTTAGGAGGCCTATTGCCCACTTGTGTTGGTGTTGACATCTGGTTGCTTATTTTTCTTTAGAGGTGGTGCTAAAGGAAGTTCCTCCTTAGGGTCTCTACCTTATGGGTTCTTTTAGGGGCACAACATATAAAAAAGTTTCTGAATTTTCTCCCTGACCAATGTTTACTTGACTTGTATGTCATTTATTTATATCTCCATCTTCTCCACATAATATTTCTTGCTTAGATAGACATATAACTTATAAAGAACATGAATATACAAATATATCCTTTTAGCCTATAGGATGATAGGCTATATGTCATATATCTGATTGATAGAGTCTATGAAGTACCATACTAAGAAGGTGTATGGTAACTTAAGCCATGCAAATATCTCTTGAGATGGGTTCATTTGGATACACATGAGGGAGAAGTGTTGCTTTATAGCAAACTATTCCTATTCCATAGCTAAAGGGGGCAAGTTCTTGGGAATGCACCACTCATCCATGAACACCACCTTCATACCATCAAAATAGTACCTCATCTTGATATGTTATGAGGGGGTGATGTGGCTAGGGAAAGTGAATGCCTTGTATCACTCAGTGGGGGACTTGTGCATGTGAAGGTACACCTACTTTAACATTATAGAACTATAGTCTAGCACCCTAATTTCATCAAAAACCAATAAGAATAGGATCACCCCCCATTGAAACCTATAATTTAGCTCATGATGGGCCCTCTCTGTGTCTTCAAAAATATTATGGGTGAAGGACATGTCCTAGTTATAATTCATCCCTTGTGAGACTTGATGAGCAATGTAGAGGTGTGCCATGTCCACCTCTTTCTAATGATTAGTCGCTCTGATATTCATTGAGATGATCCATGCCATAAATTAAAGGGTGGGATCTTGTTGGTTCTTGGTGTGCATGACATGCCCCTAATTTTGATACATCAGAACCATGGCAATATTTTATATCTCCTCAGTGTCAGCCAAGTGATCAATTACACTCAATCTCAAGCACTATAGTCTCATGACCCTACTAATTTTTTTGGGAGTGATCTCCATGTTGTGTCCAATGAAGTATATATAGTCCTCATGGACACACAAAAGGAGGAATTAAACTATCTCCATTGGATTACCAAAATATGGAAAGTTAAATAGCTGAAATAATGATGTAGCATCTAACTAGTTGAATATTGTAAGATCATATACCAGTTGGTTCCTAGTGTTAGTGGTCTCCACCCAAAAATAATTTTGGATCTCAACCTCATTCCCAAGTTGGCAATGATTATAGTCAAAAATAGTAAAATTGGAGACCATGGAGACCTAGTTCTCTATGTGTAACATCAAATTTGGATATTACATCTCTTCAATAAATAGAGATGAGGTTGGGGATGCTTGATATTTTTGCATTAAAGATGATAGTGCCTACTTCATAGTTTGCACCATACCTTCCTTTCCTTCTTCCATGTGATGTTCTTCTCCTCCTCCCATTCTCTATACTTATTCTTCTAGGTACTACACTTGTTCTTATAGGGTATCTTCCCTAATTGGAACCCATTATCCTCTGCTTGCCTATCTTTCTTTAGGTATTATCGATAAGGTCTCAAGTCTCTTGGTATTTTTCTTAGGCAACATTACCTTTTGAGGATATTGAAGGTTAACGTGTGATCATCCAAAATTTATAAAGGAATACGTGGTTGTAGATTATTGCTTCAAATTTTTGAGCTTTAGTAACCTTTAATGGTAGACCTACAACCTACAAATCTCAAAACTAAAGCGTTTCCCAATGAAATAGACTTGGAATCTCTTTTCTCAACTTGGTAATGACCTATGTGGTTTACTAAGGATATGGAAACCCTTTACTTTACTTAGGATTTTATTGACTCAGCTTTGGTACTCACTTGATCCTTAACTTTGGTAATTTAAAAATAAATGCAAAGTATGAAATGGGTTTAGCTTGCCTATTTATAGGCTCCAAGAGGGGTTTACCCTAATTAATACCTTTTCATCACCCATAATTTCATGGAATTTAATTAATATCTTTAATGACCACCACATTTGGATACTTGATTTTTGAAATTAATGCATTAATAGTATTGTCCCATCCCACTGTTGGCACATTTTTTCCATAACTATTCTTTTCATATTAATGGCACATCCCATTTTGTGCCTTTCTTAAAGTGGATGACAATTTTGTCCTATAATTTTTATGAGGTGGGAGATAGCTATCATTTTAAATTTTTAAATTATGGTAGGAACCTTACCCCTTCATGCCTTAAATGACTCATGTGCCTTATCACCTTGCATGCCCATGTAGTTGACGTGCCTAAGTAACTTATGTGATTTTCATATTTGACTTTTTAAACCTAACTTATTACCCCAAAATAAAGCATGTCATGGTCATCCACAAAAAGAGCACAATATTATTAAAAAAAAATTATAGAAAAGTAAATTTTCACACTATAAAGTTAGTGCTTTTATTAAAAACATTAAATCCTAAACTAATGGTATAAGCCTTATTGATTACAAAAACTTTAGATATTCTAAAGTGAAATATGGCCTAAGCGGACTTCCATATAGTACCTAAAAAGGAACTCACCATCCATATTTTATAAATGACATGCTCTGGTAGGTCAAATTTTATGTATTATAAAAGGGCCATCCTAGTGTATGTGAATCTTTTTTGGGTGGTGAGTGAACTTAGAGTCATACAACAAGACCTTCATTCCTAAAGAAAATGTTTTATTCTTTATATGGCAATCATGTCATGCCTTCTGCTTGTATTTTATACATCCTAGCTCGAATGATCAAGGAATCAAGCCCCATTTATTTTTAATAAAGTGTTTAGGCATGCTTTTAAAGATGATTCTTTATATAGTTGTCATATGTGTATGATACATACAAATGGTACCAAGAACTCTACTGGTAGGACTGATTCCTTACCATACACTAAGTTGAATGTCATGATTTTGTTTATAGGTTATTTTTATAATCGTAGATACCCTATCATCCCAATTCGTTTGGCCAATATTATAGATCTTTGTCAATGTGGTACCTATAATTTTATTGAAAGCCTCAATAGTTCCATTAGCATGTGGGTGATATGGGTTTATTTTATGGTGTGTGATCATGAACTCAGGCAGTAAGATACAAATTTTTTCATTCAAAAAATGGTTTTTATGATCACTGGTGAAACTCAAGGGGCATTTAAACTAAGTTATGACATTCTCCCAGATGAACCTTGTAGTAGTAGTAGTAGTATAATCCTTTCTCAGCATGGCTTCAACCCAACATGTAAGATAGTTACCATAATGATATACCATGAACTTGTTCATCATCCTAATAGAGTAATTGTACCAATAAAATCAATAGCCCATTTTTTGAAGGGTTTTTGAGAAGGGATGGGACATAGTGTTGGTTTAGGCCTTTTTCTAATGGGTTTTTCCTACATGGCTATATTAGCTTGCTTAGGGATCTAGAGGTCATTTAGGAAGATTAGTACCACATTCACTAAAATTTGGGTTTTCACTATTTATCTAACTTATAAATATATCTCTCCCTTTGTATTCTTCATTTAGTGAGCCTAGATTCATTGAGCTTCTTAGTTGTGAGCTATGACAACTTTGAGAGCTATGAGAGTTGTTAACTTCATCTCTTTGTATAAGCAATTCATATCCATTATTGAATACATTATGTTTAGTTTATGTTCTCTTCTAGATTTATTGATTCATGAGTTGTGTGTGTTCACTCTGTAGTCACTAGTCTTAGATGTCTAATTTTGGACATCTCTTTTATGCTATCAGAGTGCTAATCTAGTATTTGATTGTCTAGTTTTATTATTGTTAATTTTTCATTAAAATCTATAGTTTTTGTTTATAAAGTATAAGGGTTTATCTTCAAATTTTTAGAGGGTTTACAAAATTTTTGGGTTATTTTTTGAAAAAAATATCGAAAACATCCTTTTTTTGCAAAATCCATGGAAACTAATGCAATGGATTTGTCTCCTTCTTTGATTCAAATTTGGGAGGATCTAATTTACATTGGAAAGAGACTATTATCTATTGTGGAGTAAGAAGGCATCATAGATTTGTGTTTGGGTTTTTATCAAGATAAAAGTATTTTTTTTTAAGATTAGCATCAAAGTTTATTGGGATTTTAGATCTATGTTGTCTTTTTTGTAGAGGAGGCATTAGATCTAATATTGTCTAAGGAGGATAGGCATTGTTTGGCTATTACAAAGATCAAATCCTTGGATAGATGTGTTGGCATATTAGAATTTTTTTTGGTTTGGTCATTTGCATGGAGGGAAGATGCTAAGTTTTTAGTTCACCATTCTCCTCAATGGCTTCAATACCCATTTGCATTTGTGGAATCTTTCCTCACTGGTTTCCATGAAAGAGATAGTGTGATCAACATTTGAATTGGTTATAGAAGTTTTTTTTCAGATTTAATAGCTTACAAACTAGGGTCAAATAGTCTTCATACTACTAACCTTGTCTTACAATATCAAGGTCATCAATATCTTTGGCTCTATTGATAAGTAGCTACAAATTGGTGGATTTTAATCAGCTTGATAACTTTAAAATAGTGTTTGAAAACCATCATAGATATGTTAGATGATATATGGTGGTAGATTGGACCTTGTAATTAGTTTTAAAATCTTCAAATAGCTTAGAAGCCATGAATTTCCATTTAGATACCTCACCACCATTCACTTCCTACAAATACTCTCTATCACTTACTACCCACCTCTATTAGCATGTTCACTCTCCTCCACATGGAAAATGGCCTACTCCATGTCCTTCTTCAGTTATCAATGGCCTCCATAAAGCTATTCTTTTGTAAAAAAATGGAAGAAATATTTAGAATTCTTCCTCCAATGCTACCCTTACTAGATATGGTATTGGTTGGTGGTGTAGATGTATTATTTCAGGGCTAGAAGGCACTGTGGAGAGGATGTAGGATGTTAATGGTGGAGGATAGAATATCTTTGACATTGTCATTCTATCAACAAGAATGACACTTATATGAGATCAAACCATGGGGCATTCTCGATTTATTCTCTTTGTTGTGCCTGAACATTGATAGTGCCATACTTGCCCAAATTATTCCTTACAAAGTCAAATCTAAACCTAAAATTTCCCTAACATAATTAAAAATAAAAGCATGTTTTATTTTTATTTTAAATAGCTTTTCAATTGTTTAATTAAAACACCTTGTAAGTGGCCTTTTCAAAAAAAATCATGTAGGTTGATTGGGAAGATATTTGTTTGATTTTACTTGGCTTGAGGAAGTTTGTGGTTCAATGCCAATTCCAATGAGTGGTTGGAAGGCAAGGTAACCCCTTAGCATCATGCATATTTTTTTCATTTAGTGCAATTTTTATTAAAAATGGGATGTTAATAAGAATTTATTTTGTTAATATCTTGTAAATAGTAGCTTGAAATTGAGCATCATATTTTGCAAAAGTGTGTATTTTTTAAATTCCCACATAGTTATCCAATTTGCATTGTAAAATGAATTAAATTATAAAGTGCCAAAATTTGGGGGGGGGGGGGGGGGGGGTACCCGACTAGTGAAAAGGAGGGTTGTCATTGTGTTAGTTCTTGTCCACACATCTTCTCTTTTTCACACATTCTTTTTGTATCATGGTTAACACATTTTAGGGTTAATTGTAATCATGAACTGAGATAAACTTTCACTTTTTAGGTTTCATCATGGATATATTCCATAAATATATTATAAGGCTAACTTTAGAGAACTATTTTTCTTGGAAACAAGGGATAAAGAATCATTTCCTAGAGAAAGATATACTGCCTTATCTCCTAGGACTTGTTCCTAAACCAACTACCTATGAATAGAAGAATGCATGGTTTAACAATAATGATATGGTCTATGGCCTAATATGTCTAACTACATCTAAGGATATTATGCATCATATTGAGCATACTCAGTGCCCTTTCACTATATGGGCCATCATCCAGTAGTTGTATGGAGACATTGGATCTTCATCTAAAAGTGATGCTTCCTTGAATGACCAAACACCTATTGAGATTTTTGATGCCTCTTCTTGTGTGGACACATACTCATTGGATGATAATTTTATATGGATGACATACATTGACACCCCATCTATTATTGAGGACACTTTTCATCCTCTTTCACTTATTGTTACTTCAGAGTTGCTTCATCAGAAGCTTTTAGTAATTATTTGTAATAGGACATACATAGTCTTTCAATTTCAACATTAAGTGATGATCTCTTGATAGGTGTTTCAGACGTGTTTATGAAGAATCATATTGTAGACATGGAGGACACATATGAGGGTTTATATATCTTATTTGATGATAACCTCATCACAGTTGTTGTCACATAATCATCTCTAGATCTTGTTCATCAATCATTTCTACATAGTCCTAATTTGTCACCTACTTATTTGATTAGGCATGTACCTTATTGGATTGTGGCATATTCACCTATGAACATGGTGACATTTGAGAAGTTTTTAAAGGCACATTTGATGATATTTCTTCCCTCATATTCTTTTTTGGAATAGGGAGATTATTTTCACTCTTATATAGTTTATATTTCTTTCTAAGGGGAAGAATGTTGTTTGACATCATTGGATCATCTTCAGCATTTAGTTTCAGACACCTATTATCACTACAAGAGGATCTCATCTTTTGAGGGAGCTTCTTATTTCCTTCTTTCCCTCTCTCTCTATTTTTTTTTTTTTGGGGGGGGGTGTACTCCCTTTTGTGGGGGGGGATACTCCTCTTTTATGGGGGATTATATGTACATGGGTACCTCATTAGGCTTTTTTTCAAGACCCATTTTTTGTATCATCACCTACCTAATCTATGCTTAAGGAGGTGTTGGTGTAGGCCTTTTTCCCACTAGGTTTTGCCTATACCTTTTATTAATCTTGCTTATGTTAATAAAGTATGTTTAATCAGGTGATTATGTTATGAGGTGTCACCTTCATATTGGTTAGTGTTTCCACCTCCGCCCTCTATCTTTTATATTTAAACATGCTACCTAGCTTGTATTTTTTATCTTACTTTTACATTCTCATAATGTTATTTTGCTTTGGAGCATTTACATTACTCTCATGGAGACTCTCTTTGTGAAATATTCTTGTTTGATGGTTTCAATTGATTTCAACTATGTGATGTATGCTTTATGGACTTGCATAATCAATTTAAAATGACCAGTCATTGATTTTGTGATCCTAACAATTATTTTATGGTATGGTACCACTAATATTCAGGCATAGTAAATAGAAAAAATTATAAATACCCTAAATATTGATCTCATAGAATTTCCACTCCTGATGATAGAATGAAAATGACAAAGATAGTCTATTTTCTACCATCAGTAGCTTTCATTCTCTCCATATTGCTTTTTAGGCCTGAAATAATAGATCTACATTACCAACCAATGCTAGATCTAGTAAGGGTAACATTGGAGGAAGAATGTTAAATATTCCATCCGCTATTTTACAAAATAATGACTATATGGAGGCTATTGAGAACTCAAAAGGATGTGGAGTAGGATGTTCACCATGTGGAGGAGAGTGAGCATGCTAATAGAGGTGGGAATCAAGTGAGAGAGAGGAGTTGTAGGAAGTGAATTGTGGTGAGGTATCTAAATGAAAATTCATGGATTTTAAGCTATTTAAAGACTTTAAAACTAATTACATGCCTTGATATACCACCATATATCATCTAACAAATATAGGATGGTTTTGAACACTATTTTAAAGTTGTTGAGATGATTAAAATCCACTGATTTATAGTTATTTATTGATAGAGCCAAAGATCTTCATGACCTCACTATTGCAAGACAAGGTTGGTAGTGTGGAGACTGTTTGACCCTCATCTAAAAGTTATTAGATCTAGAAAAAAAAATTATACAATCAATGAAAATGTCAATCACACTACCTCTTTCATCAAAACCAATGAGAAGAGGTTCCATGGTATTGGATCCCTGAGTATCTTGTATCAAGCACCGTTATTTTTTATTATTCATTATTGAAATTTTGAGTAGACATTATGTTTTGTATCTTAAGATTTATTATTATCTCATATAAATTATTGAGATAATTTAGATATGAAAGTTTTTTTATAAATATCTACTTTGGATCTATTATTTTCAACTTGGTAGGGATAGGTTTTGGAAGAAAACATTGATTTTATCCTTCATCTTGGTGCTTTGTATTTGTTAAATTATAGCTTAGAATTTTTTTCCTAGCTTGCTTTATTTTTCTTAGATCTATAGTTTGGAATTTTAACATTTAAAACATAAATTTAGAATAATCCAGGGAATATTTATGTGGCATTGAGATTTATTATTGTGAAAAGAAGGTGTTTCAGACCTAATAATCTTGGCATTTGCATACATTTACTTGGTTTTCTAGTTTTGTGGCATGTGGTTGATTGCTAAAAAGTAGGTTTGACATTGTTAGGCAATGATTTAGTGCATAATTTGATGTAAATATTTATTTTTTCAATGTAAATGTCTTGTTTATAGCCATTTTTTTCTATCAAATGCTCAAAATACACCATATCGCATTATGCATGCCACCTCATGTGTCCTGAGCCTATTAGTTTATTCTTGGAATAGGTGGTGTTAGGTTTGAACCAGTAGACTACCTCAACCACTATAACTAAATCCTTTTGACCCTTGGGATTGATCTGTTTGCCTTCTTCAACCAAGTATATTACCAACAAATCTTTTCAAACTCTATTTTTTTGTAGAATTGACACTCTTAACAATAGTAAGAGTCTTTATCTATCATGCAGCATTATGGCAAGAAATGGCCCATCCATTCTCTATAGTTAGATTGAATCTCTTCAAATCAATTGGTATTTTTAGATCTAGCTTGGCCAACTTGGTGTCAAATTTTGATATGTAAAAAATGGTGTTGAATGTCTCTTCTTAGCATGGCATGGGAGTTTTATTCTGAGGTAGAAAAATTTATTCTCTTGATGGTCAAAATGGAATATACTTGTTTATTTCTAGGCTCATGATATTCCAAACCACCTTCTAACATGGTTTTTTATGGCTCAACCAAACCTTAAATCCCAAAGTGTCTTGCAATCACTGAGTAGTGGTAATGGATGGATGATGCACTGAGCTATGTTGGGAGGAGAAAGGAGAGCATTATAATTCTTCTTTTAAGTTTGGCATCTTTCTTCCCATATCCTCACCATTAGTGGCTAGGAATTACAAATCTATTATTTTGTTAGAAATCTACTCATTATATTCTCTTTACTATGTTGAAAACCAATCAAATCTGTATGGACTAGAGTTGGCATGGAGATATGGTTTGGCATTGGCATTTGGAGCATTCTAGAAGGTTTTGTATTTTATTTTTATTTTCACTTGCTAAATCTGATTTCTAAGTTGAAATGACAACTAGGAATTGGAAAGACTTGAAATTAACCCCTCTCTAATAACACTAATAATATTATTCTTTTTTCTCTTAAAAAATAGTTGGAAATTCATAAATTTTGCCTTGCTAACTTTATTTTTTCTCAAAAGAGGAAGTCAAACTTGATTTCATGCATACTGAGGCACTCAGGTAAACTTTTTTTCACATCCATTGAATTATTTAAGTTCATGGTGAAATTTAGGTTCTAATGACTGGTTGGAAGGCATATTTTACCTCACTCAAGGGTACTATTTTTAAGTTTGAAGTGCATGTTTTTAGTCATAGGCCTATTTACAAGAAATAATTTTATTAATATCTTACAAACGGTAACTCAAAATTGAGTACCATCTTTTGAAAAACTATATATTTTATTATTTCCCATGCATTGGGCCAATTTTCCTTGTAAAATTCACTACTTTATAAAGTGCCAAAATTTGGGGGGATTACCTAATTAGTGAAAGGTGGGGTTTCCTTTGTGTTGGTCTTTACCACACATCTTCTATTTTTCATAGATGCTTTATACATCTTGGTTAACACATTTAAAAGGGTTAATTATAATCATGAACTAAGATAAAGTTCCACTCTTGGGGTTTCATCATGGATATTTACCATAAATATGTTGTAAGGCTAACTTTAGAAAACTATTTTTATTAGAAGCAAGGGATAAAGAATCATTTCCAAGAGGAAGATCTAATGTCCTATCTCTTAGGACTTGTTCCTAAACCAACTACCTATGAATATAAAAATGCATGGTTTAACAATAATAACATGATCTATGGCCTAATATGTCTAACTATATCTGAGGATATTATGTATCATATTGAGCATAATCAATGCCCTTTCACTACATAGACCATCATCCAGTAGTTGTATAGAGATATTAAATATTCATTTGAAAGTGATGCTTCCTTAGATGACCAAGCACCTACTAATATTCTTGATGCCTCTTCTTATGTGGACACATCATCATTAGATGATCAGTTTACATGGTTGACATTTATTGACACCTAATGTATTATTGAGGACACTTTGAATCCTCTTTCACTTGTTGATACTTCAAATTTTAGATTTGCTTCATCAAGAGCTTTCAGTGATTCTTTACAGTAGGACATACATAGTCTTTCAATTTTAGCAATAAGTGATGATCTCTTGATAGGTGTTTCAGACTTGTTTGTGGAGAATCATATTATAGACATGGAGGACACATAATAGGGTTTATTTCTTTTATTTTATGATATAGTCATATAAATTATTATCACATAATCATCATCTCTAGATCTTATTCATCAATCATTTCTACATGGTCCTAGTTTGTCACCTACTTCTTTGATTAGGCATGTACTTGTTTGGATTGTGGCATCTTCACCTATGGACATGGAAAATTTTGATAATTTTTCAAAGGCACATATGATGATATTTCTTCCCTCGTATTCCTTTCTAGAATGGGTAAATTATTTTCACTCTTCTATAGTTTTATTTTTTCCTAAGGGGATGAATGTTGTTCGATGTAATTAGATCATCTTCAGCATGCAATGTTAGAAATTTAATATCACTACAAGAGGATCTCATCTTTTGACAAGGAATATTAATTATTTCTTTCCTTCTCTCTCTATTATATAGGGGGAGTGTTCTCTCTTTTGTGGAGGGTTTGGTCTACTTCTCATTTTTTGGTGGGGTGGATTCTATGTACATGGGTACTTCATCAGGGTTATTATTGGGACCCATTTTTTTGTATCATCACCTACCTAAGATATGCTTATGGGGGGTGTTTGTTTAGGAATTTTTACTATGGGTCTTGCCTACATGGATACATCATATTGCTTAGGGATCTAGAGGTCATTTAGAAAGATTAGAACCATATTCACTGAAATGTGGGGTTTCAATATCTTTCTAACTTATAAATATCTCTCACACTTTATATTTTTCATTTAGTGAGCCTAGATTCATTAAGCATATTAGTTTTGAGTTGTGATATATTTGAGAGATGTGAGAGATTTTAAATTTATATCTTTGTATAACTAGTTCATCTCCATTATTAAATATATTATGTTTAGTTTCTATTCTCTTCTAGATTTCATGATTCAATAGTTGTGTGTGTTCACTCTATAGTCACTGGTCTTAGATGTCTAATTCTGAACATCTCTTTGACATAGAGGCATAACATATCTCTGATTAGGTTTGCATATGCATTAAAATATGTCACATTTCTTTACATATGTTGTAGCATCTTAAAAGAGAGTTGGCCACCATAATCCAGCTAGTAGAACCTTCTACACGGTAGCCTCTCTAACATAGTATCCACTAGAAATACCTTCATGAACTTTATGAAGTACCTTGAGTCACCCATGTTTCATTACACAATGTTGAAGAAATTTTTCATGGCCCATTATGTAAATATCACCTATTATGAGCTAAAAAAGTGTGGCACAAACTATGAGTTACTTCTTGGCTTGTTAGGTGAGACAGTTAGGCACAAAACCAATAATCAAGAATGCCACAATGTCTTCTAATTTTGTAGGCACTCGTGTAACATAGAAAAGTTTTACATTAAGAATATCATCCTCTATGGTGCATGGTGGTTCTCTCTTCTCAATTTCTAATAGGTGATTAGGTTGACAATTAGCTTTCTCAGGTTTCACCAATACTAAAAATTAGAATTCTTATAAAAAATAATCTAGTGATAGATCCATCCATGTAGTATGGGTTTATTCACAAGGTATTTCAAATCCTCATGATCTATATATAAAATAAAAATAGTGGATAATAGGTACTATCTGAACTTCTATTAAGTGTAGACCATTGATAGTGCCTCATGCTCTATAGTGGTATAGTTTTTTTCAACTGTTGTGAGATTCTAGCTAACAAAGTATATTGGGCAATCCAGGTGACCTTCACCTAGTTGTTTAATAATCATACCAATAGCCATGCTAGATGCATCAACATGGATATGAAATGTCTTTATCTAATTGATAAATTAGATAATAGGAGTAGTTACCAGCTTTTCCTTGACTGTTTCAAAGGCATCCTTACAAGAGCAAGTCCTTATACTTTAGAAGTTCTTCTAGGGGAATGGCAATCTTTTCATAACCATGAATTGACTTTATATAATAACCCATGTGGCTTAGAAAGGTGTGAACCTTACGCTAATTATTAGGCACTAGAAGGCAAAGAATAATAGATACCTTTATCAGGTATACCAAGAATCCTTACAAATAATATACCTTAGGAGCACACTAAAAGGTTTTGCAAACATACACTTCTTTAAGTTTAATGATAGCTGTAAGACCTGAGAGTGCTCAAGTATAATTCTAAGGTTAGTGCAATGGTCCTTGACAAAAACATATACTATCCAATCATCCAAATAGACTTGGAGGAACTTGTGGATGAAGTACTTAAAGGCTTCAATTGATATCCATGAAAATGCTAATAGGGCATTTTTCAACCTAAAGGGCATAACAATATAGGAAAATGATCCCCATTCAGTGGTGAAGGTTGTCTTGGGCTAGTCTTCTTTAGCTATGTGGACCTGATGGTACTCAAAAAATCCATCTATGAAGGAGTACACTTCAAAACTAGAAATACCTTCAAGGATTTCTTCTATGAATGGCATTGGAAAGGGATATGTTACATAAGATGCATTGAGAAATTGGTACTCCACATAGATACAAATGTGTCTATCATTTTTTATACTAATCACCATGAGACTAACCCACTTAGATTCAATAATGGGAGTGATTACTCCAACATGGAGCATAATTTCAATATCCTCTTTGATTCATCCTATATGGGCATTTTTTCATTAGTTGGGTACCATCAACTACCTTGATATGCATCTTCCCCAAGGATACATTGAATACCTTAATTTCACTATAGTTCCTTAGGAATACATCATGATATTATTTTAGAAATTCAAAGATTTTTCTAATCTCTATTCTAGTCAAATAGTTTCTTACCATAGCCAGCTTTGGTTCTTGGTTCGAGCCAATGTTGTACTAAATAATCTGAATATGCCCATGGTAGGGGTTATCCATATTATCACATATGTCCCAAATAGTTCTTGTGCCAACATTTTTAGGAATATCTATATGGTTAAATAATGGGTTGATCAGAGTGGATCCTTCTCCTTCATCTAATTGTAAGATAATTGTTTATTTTCCTAGGTGAATCTCTTCATGTTGATTTCAGTCAAGGACTAATGTAGGCACAAGAACTAGGTTTTTTAAAGGCACATGGAATAATGGTAAGGGATCCTTAAGGTCCTGATGGATAATCCTTAGACATTCTTCCATAGGACATGGGTCACTTATGACTGTTTCATGCATGACTTGGAGGGTGATGTGAAAATCCATTCTTGGTAAAGAATAAGACAATACCAAATTCATGTTCTCTTTTAGTAGATTCCAAAACCTAGTACCCATGTGTCACTCTTTATGAACATACCATGCTCATTCCAAAGTTCATAAATTTAGATAAAATGTACATACCCATAACTATTTTGGTAAGTAAGACTCATCATTTTTCCACATTGTTTCACAAGATTTGATGTGGGGCTCAGGGGCTTCTATTCCACTATAGTTGACTTCTCCCTTTATTTTGTTATCATGATGGAATTGGTGGTGTAAGGCTAAGTGTAATTGATCCCATTGGAGTATTAATTCAAAATAGGTTTTCCACCATCGTGTAGTTGTGCCATCTAAGAGATGAACCAAAGATATAAAAATATCTTCATCAATGTGGTAAAATTCTTTAAGGAATTGGATGAAGTCTCAAACTTCCATCTACCCATAGAACTTTGGAGCCTCATCAAGTCTTTCAAGTGGTGTCTCTATGATATGTCCCCTCATGACTTGTCTAGTGATAAGGTGAATGAACCTATGCCATTTATTAAACTCACATGGCACATTCTCTTGGTTTTTGATGGTTTTTCATATTCTGATAGTAAGGTTGTAGTCACCATGAGGCCAACAATTACATGTAAATGCTTATAGTGTCAGAGACGAATTGAGTATATAACCATCAAACAATTCCATTTAGAGTGGGATCTTATTTCTCATCATTCCTTGTATTAATTTTATAGATATAGTTTATATCTTCATCAACATGGATAGGCTCTATGTAAGGGGGCCTTTGTGATTGATCAAGTGGTATTACAGCATGTTGATCAGTGTTTTCAAAACTAATGTAATGCTTATTGAAGTTTAAGTATGCATTATTTTCATAGCACCAAGGTCTTCCAAAAATATCTAGGTAATCATTAGCTTTATCTATCTTCAAAACCTCAAATTCCACTTTGAATGGTACTCTAAGTATGTCAACCATGGTATTCTTGAGGACCCCAATAAGGTGCACATGATTCTTATTTACCATGAATAAGACATTAGGTGAAGGTTGTAATGTTAGACTAGACATTTTACACCAAGAATCCTTGGTGAGGACATTGACTTCTACATCAGTATCTAGTTGTATGTCCTAGATTAGACATCAATTGATGGTAGTATTAACCAATATTTCTTTATCTTCTAGGGAAGTAGAGGAACTAGGAGTGTCCTTTCACCAAGCATGGTTTAAATAGTGTTATTCACTTTACCTAGTGATGTGAGGGTAAACTTCATTTGGTATTTAGGCTTTAATCTAAAGCCAAATGCTGAGCTATGGCATAATATCCTCATCCAATAAATGCTTGTATAGTTCTTATAAGTCATCCCACAGCATAGGTCAAGGTTTAGCTTCCCTTTACACATCAAAACATTATGCTACATCCTTATCATTTAGGAACTAAATCTCTCTCTAAATTTATCATATGAGTGCTATTGTATCTTGGAGTGCATACTTTTTTTATTGAACATCAAGATACTTTCTAGCTCATGGTCTTCCCATCACACTTTCTCGATAGGATTAGTTGTCGACTAGGTTTGTCCCCCACTATGAGTGGTAATGTTTACCTATTGAAGTATGGGATGGTTTATAATGCACACCACTATGGTTTATCAAATCAAATCATACCAACACCATTTTCATTTTGCTCCTTGGTGATAGCCATATATAAATCAAGACACTCTTCTAATTGGTGGTCCTTTTTATAAAAAGTGCACATTAGGTAATCTAGGCAATCCCTTTGATAGTGGTCTAGAGATCCAAATTTGTAACATGTCTTGGGTGGAAATGGACCACCTTATATTCCTCTCCCTCTTCCTCATCCATGGTATCCACCATTACCTTAAGTATTTTCTACTAATTTTTAGCATATGTTGCATGCTTGAGCTTCATGGATGTCACTAATCAAATGGAAGTCATTAGTGTCATGAGTTTAGGCATCACAAATATTGTCATAATCAAAAAACTTAGTGTGCATATCTAATTATAAAATAAGATAAGAGATAACATCATGTTCCTCATGAAATATTTCACATATTTTTTTAAGTACCACATGGATGTTTTTGCATAGATAATTACTCCATGTATGCCCTTCATATTCACAGTCAGTGCAACAAACACCACTACATGTTTCATGTGCATTATTGGCCATCAACTTCTCAAGTTGTGATTTCATCAAAGCTATCTATGCTTCCATAAAGGGACTTATCCTAGTGTCAATTCTTATAACTACCTCAATATTGAGAGTAGATTCCAAAGCCTCACACGGACTAGTGAAAATTCATTAAGACAAGGTTGGTTAAAAGGGTAGTAACAATCCACCCATAAACCATTATGTGTGTTGAGAAATGTTAATTTCAAGTGATAGTATAGATAATAATGTTTTAAACCTTGCATCATATTCATGTACACTTTTAGTAAGTCCTTGATTTATGTTATTTAGTGTTGCTATACTTTATTGCTCAAATTTAAGAATATCAAAATCCTGTAGGAAGGCTATTTTTAGCTAATCAAAGTCAACCACTACTTGCTAAGGGTTGAACTTCTAGTACCACTTGTGTGAATTCTTTAAAAGCATAGTTAAAAATTGTGTGGCCTTATGTTTAAAAGAGGTGATACCTCACACCTTTCAAATTAATTTGCATTTTTTAACATGCTCTGATGCATTCTCCACTCCTTGGTATTTAGTTAAGTGTAGTGTCATCTCATAGTAAAATATCATTAGTGGAGGTACTTGAATGGGTGGTTATTATGAAGGTCTGGCATCTATCCCTTAAGGAGTAAGTCCACTTCCTCTTACATCTCCTCCTAGTCCTCCTCTAGTACCTCCAACAATAGTGCTCATGGTATGGGGTGTGGTAACTAGTTGGTTAACCAAGTTGGGGCCTATAATCTTTCCTTGAAGTCCAAGTCCACTAGGTGTCCCCAGTTGTGTCAAAAAATTCCCTTAAAGAGGAAAGGATTATGTTAAATCTAAATGAGTGTCAAAAGGATTAGTTTTAGTATCCCTTATTAGTTCAGCTTCTAATTCTAAATTGTATGTATTCTACTTTCATATGTGTACTTCATATTACTCAAAATCATGAGCATGCACTATGGTGGGAGATCCTGGTTAGTTCAGACTTGGTTCCTCAATTCCTACCATCCAACTTGTTTCTCCTTCATAAGATTGAAGTGACATAAAATGTAGATTGAAATTGATGGGGTATTCATGTGTGTTCACTTCCTTATAGCTCTTAACAACACTCCTTAATTTATCAAGATCTCTTCCTACACCACTAACTCCCATAATCCTTTTTTGAGCTTCATCATACTTTTGTTTCAGTAATGCACATTGGTTGGCTACCATTTTGAACCCACAATATTCTAGAAACTCCTATTCTCCCCTCCCAAAGGTGTGGCTCATGTACAAGAGGACTTACTCTCCATCGGTATAGTTTCCAGTCCAAGATCAATAAATAACTTCTTAATTTCAAAATAAAAAATCTTAAGATAGAAACCACATGGTTCTCAAAAGAACTAGAACTTGGCTTCTTTATGGAATGAATAAGAGGTTACAATATACTCCAAAATGTAGCTATTCATAACTCCTTTCCATCAAAAGTTGACTACTCACATCCATGGGGATCTAATTTGTGCTAAAGCCCTTTGTTATTCTAGTGTTTAAGACTGCATCCTTCCAAGATTCCTTGATCATCCTTAAGCATGTGTTATCAACCAAGCATGTAAGTGAATTAGGACCTTCAAAAAGAATATTTCATATAATGGATTGTAGATATTCTTCTCTACCAACTATTGTGAGAAGACTCCTAGCTCAAGATAAGGAGCTACAAAATTATCTTCGACACTGGAAACCCATTCTTCTATATTCTCTAGTGTAATACACTCAATCATTTTTCCCATGACTATGCTTCAAGTACTTCAGATCCTAGTAATGAAACCAAAATGTTGGGTTATTTTAGTTAATTCTAACTTTGGCACTAAAGTCTAGCCCAAAAACATAGGACACTGGACCTTTCACATAATATTTGGGTCTTACATGCTCACCTAAAGTGCATGGCAAAGGACTAGTTCCTTTAGGTTTTGTCACACAATTTGGATAACTTGTTTATATTATTATCTTTATATCAATTAAATTAAGAATATATAAAATCATAAAATACTACTTTAATCCTATCAGTCCTAGGTTTGATTAATATCATCATGTAAATTATAGTCATCTTTTATTAGTATTAAGTGCCTTGGAAAAGAAAATATGATAACTTATCTTTTTCATAAAATTTTAAACAAAGTTTATACCATCACTCATAGTAACACAAATTAATACAACCTGCTATGTCATATTTTAAGCTTAAAGTAAAGGTCCATCACAATATCATTCCTTAATTCATCTATCCATCCATCCCTATAATTCTTTACAACATGGGTATTTATACTTTTTTTACCCTAAAAAAGTGTTTATAATCATTAATGGGATGAGAATTTTGCTAATGAACTCTTAACAAATTGAGAGTTTGGGTGCTTAATAATCAATTCTTCATAGATATTTAGGCCTCTGTGCCCCCTATATCCTCACTCTATACTATCTATATTGCCATGTGTTCCTTTCCTTGTAGGTTAGTATAAAACTTCCTATCAATAAGGCCAGAGTGATGGATATGAACCATTATTTGAACTACTCCTACTTCCCCTGCACTCTCCTACTCTTCTACTTTCATTCTAAGTCCTACATCCTCAGGTCCCTTATGACTCATTCTCTTCTAACTGGGTCCTCTCACAATAGTTCTTTCACACTCTTGTCCTCTTATCCTTCATAGGTTTTCCACCATAGTGCTTATACACCTATCTAATATGTGTCATGTTAATTTTTCACCATGGTTCTCCCACATAATGGTCTTTCTATGTCATGTTGGTTCCTTTCCAAAATGGGACATCACTTAGTCAAAATTCTGGGGCTAATAGATAAAAACATAAGAGATGATTCAATGTAGGATTAGGACCCAAAACATGGGAGAAAATGATTTTTAAACACTATATCCATAATTAGACACTAACACAATGTGGCACTACTATATTGATAATGGTCTTAGTGTCTTGAATCCTAAAAATAGAGTTAGGACAAGTCAGGATAGGCTAGGGGACCTTATGATTGGGATGAGGTGACTCAATACCATTGGGAGTACAAAAATTATGGAAAATAAGACATAATAAATATTAAAAGACCTAAATTGACCATGAAACCAATGGCTATATTCATCACTAACACCTTCATATGAAAGAGAAATATAAAACATAGTACTTGTGGTTGCTTTACCAAACAAGGGTGTATACATTTCCCCCCCTTTTATTCTAGTAAATCAATGAAATGAAATTATTAGAGTAAAATAAAAAGAGAAACATGTACCTATTCTTACATATGTAGATGCATTCTGAACCTAGCTCACTTCTTGGCCAAAGGAGTGGATAGGAGTTAGAGTGAAGTATGTGAAGAGGAAATCCATAATTTAGGTGTCATTTATATTAAATATTAATAGTGAAATAAATCATGAGTAATAAAACACTATTTTTCCCCCACCCTGATATCTAAACTGAATCTAAGTATGTAAATCAGATATGTGGAGAAATAAAGGCTGACTTGCCCCCACTCTAATGTGTATTGAATCTAAGTGTGTAAATTGAATATGTGGGGAAACATAGCCTACTTTCCCATACTCTAATGTGTGTACTAAATCTGAGTGTGTAAACTAAATAATTGGAGAAATAAAGCTAACTTGCCCCACTCTAATGTGTATATTAAATTTGAGTATATAAACTAGGTCTCATGGAAAGATATGGATCAAATACTACAGATGATCATGTGACCCAAACTATTAAAATCCTGGTGTCAACTTGGTGACATCTTGGTGATGATCTAAGTATAACCTAGTAATATGAAAATGGAGATCAAGGATGTATGTTCAACATCATGCCTACAATACTTATATCTGAGTAAGGTAGCTATGTATTTAAACATTTATATATTTTATTTAAATTATATATCTAATAATAAACATCAATTATGTATGCTCTACATCATTTCCCCAATTATAACATTTGTATATCTAAGTCAAATTATATATTTGACCCAAATTGTATATCTACATCCAAATGTGTTTGTCTAAATATCTATATATAAATAGACCTATGTGTCTAAATATATGTATTTGAGTGAACATGTGTGTATGAATATTTATATCTGAGTAGAATTATGTGTCTAAATATTTATAGATGAGTGAACTTGTGTGTCTAAATATCTGTATTTGAGTGAACCTATGTGTCTAAATATGTGTATATCTAAATCAATCTATGTCTATTTACTCCCTTTTTTGTGAGAGATATAATACTGATGTAAGGGTGTCTAACCAAAAGTGGTAACAACTGAATGTGTTAGTGTTAATTAGTGTTGATGATATTGTTTTAAGTTTGAATATTTGTCAATTATGATGGAGTCAATTGTTGAAATTAGTAATGGGATAAATGTTTGGACTATATTTATTTTAATATAGTAATATCATCTTTGTCATTATGTAAAGCTAAATGTGATTAGGATATTGGTTCAACCAATAAAGGGTGAGGAATATTGAGTTTAAGTCCCACGTGCAAGAAATGGCTCACAAATTAGAGTTATGGTTCTCTATATATCATGATTGCAAGAAGTTGGCATTATTTGGTAAAATTAGCGTGCAAGGTTAGCCATAGTAACGTGGAATTTTATAAATGTGACTTAATTGGGCTAGTTGATTAGTTTGACAACTCATTTGAATTGATAGTTATTGTTAGTCTTGAGCTAGAGAATATGTTGAGGAAATGAAGAGTGACTTTGAAATGTATGAGGAGGTGGAGATGATTATCTAGGTTGGGGAGGAGGTTACCTTAATAAAGAGCCTATACTTTTCCTATTTTTGTCAATTTTATCTCATTATTTACTATTTTTATTATAAATTTGGTTGTTTCTAGCCATTTTTGGAAATGTGGTTCTTATGTCTTGATATTAGCACTAGTGTCTAGGACATGGCACTAGTGTCCTAAATATGGTGTTACTATCATGTATGTAGAGTTAGTTTCTAGTAAGCCTAGCTTGTGATGTGAATTATTATTTATTGGTGTTTGTTGACCATTTTTATTTATCTTATATTTTACATTGATGATTCTAAATTTGTTTCTATTATTTTAGGTTAATGTTTGCATGAGAGAGTTTCAGGGTGGATATATGATATAGACTTTATGGGGTCTACCCCTAATAGACACTAATATGGATATGGTAGAGAGATATATTCTAAGTCACATGGAATCATTAGATCTAATTCCCTAGGATAAACACATGATGACTACACTATGTAAGAAGTGGGATGCATATACCTACATATTTTAGTTACCTACTAAGGATACGACTATAACCCTAAAAGATGTGTAGAGTATCCTACAATTACCTATTTCTAAGTAGATATTAGTATTACAAGAAGATATTAATGATTGAGTTATATGTAAAGATGATAGGTATTTTATTCAATGTCTATAAGGACTCATCATGTAGGGAACCATAGTGATATATTATTATCATTGAGTATCACAATGAATGTTCCACAACTACAAAAAAAATTAGTGATTTTATTGGCTTCATTTGTGTATCTAGTTGGGAGTGAGGTATTGATCTCATAAAGGATGCATGACATAATTTAGGACATATAGGATTATGCTATCATATACTCATGGGGTTTCACTATGCTAGCCCACTTGTATTAGGATTTATACTAGTTTATGTAGGAGATGTGTGCCATAGGTATTGGATCTTCCACATTATTACAATATTGGGAATATGATCATATAGTAATGAATAGACATGCATTACCTAGATGAGGTTATTGGTCCCACCCATAATCATTTATAAAGAGGTGGACTAGTATGACCCATGTACCTAGGAAGAACATGATGCAGTGTCAATAGGTGCTAAATAGGTTGATAGTTAGAGACATTATCTAAAGGCCCTAAAGGGGCTATGAGTGATGACCTGGGAATAATGCTCAGTTGAGATGGGTATAAGTGAGATGTTGGATACATGGGTACTGGTTTAATATATATGAGAGGTTCTAGTATGAGTGGGTGACATGATAGTTTGGTGTTACTCAATTTGTTGTAGTTGAGAAATTCTTAGGCTTAGTGAGGATAGATAATAGGCTTAGATCATCAAATATAGAGTTATCCCCAATTCCATTGACATAGTATAATATGGTTATTGACATACTAGATGGAAGATTTAGGATCTACTAATGGCTATATATCCTAATGTAGAAATCATAGATGGGTACCTCTATTTTTGAGAGGTGGGATTATTACAGAGGATGTACTATATGTAGATCCCCTTAGGGTTGTTGATGGTAAGTTATTATTATATGTTTGTATATTATATTTATTTGGTTACTTATTTAATTGGTTATGTATCTAATGCATTATGTTAGTATGTGAAGGTTCAGGTGATGATGAGTATTAGGAGACTACGATTGAGTCTTTGATTTGTGTACTAACACAACATATTCTTAATGATGTTATGGATGATGGATTAGTGGATAGGGCCATAGATGTTGCTAGCATTTATGCCCATTTTTTTGATTGAGATTACATAACTACTACAACATATAGATGAGTAACTATGGAAAAGGATGAGGCACATGTAAAATTATAAAGACAAACCATTCCCACACCTAAATCTCTAGGTGGGGAAAGTAGCCAAATAGTGGATGATTACATATGTCTACATTGAGATAATATAGAGTGTATGGTAAATATGGTTGTGTTACATGTGAGACATTAGATGTAGGCATTAGTTAAGGTTACCAAGGGATATTAGGGCCTCTATTCCCAGTATGGATATGTCTGAGAGTGAGAGTGAGGGGGTTGGTACTAGTGGCCATGTCTAAGTTATTGAGTGATGTGTAGTATTTATATTGAACTTATAGTGTGTGTGTGTGTGTGTGTGTGTGTGTGTGTGTGTGTGTATTTGTTGTTATATGGGAATTGTGTATATTAGCATATTGATTTAGTTATATTATGAATTTTTACATTTTTAATTATTTTGATTATGCTAAATGGTGATAATAGAATATGGTATTGTTTAAGTAATGGTAATGAATTTTTTATCTATTTATAAATGTTTAAGTAGATATGTGTAGTGAACTAGTAGTTTTATTTGTTAGTATAGGATATCTTCATGCATATCATGTAGCTATGGTATTCATTATATGAACTCAGATGGCATGGTGAAAAATGATCATATTCATCATGTTGTGTCTATGTAGAAGTAGACTTTGGAACTAATATTGTGTGTGATACACTACTAGTGGTTAGGTGTGTGCATTATATATCAAAGATATTAATCAGCTACCATACAATAATTATGCTCTAAGCTCTGTGATCTTTGTAAAATATCTTTATTGGATTCTAGACTATGTTCTTGTTTTTATGATCTCTTGTAATTTTCTTGATCAATAGTATAACTAATATTTTACTTTGATCTCTATGATTATTACCAAATATCTTGATTGGTGTGTAAACTAATGATGTACTTTGATCTCTATGATTATTTCCAAATATATTGATTAGTGTGAAAATTGAGGCTATGCTCTAATCTTTTTGAATCAGCTTACATCTCTAATAAATATATGGTACATGAGAATACTCATAAATAGGTGTCCTAGAAACCACATGGCTCATATGATGAGTAACCAATGGCTCCTTAAAGGGAACATCCTAGGATAACTCTATCATACAGGATTGCGATCTAAGAGACTATGGAGACTAAGATATCAGTTCCCCCTATGTGAATGCTATAATTCTTCTATTGATATACTGGTGAATATGGTCTTGAAGTGCATAATAATGATTGTCTGAATGCCCATTTATCTTATTAAAATTTCAATATGGATTATTTTTACCATATGCAAATAATGTGCTAGATGATGATTAGTAGGAGTAAGTGTTATCATATCCTTATCTAATAATGTAATAAATATGTCATGAGTCCTATCTCTATCTAAACACTATATAACCTATCTTTGTGTGTCTTATGCTCTACTCATTATAGGAGGTGCTATGTGAAGTGGATATTTTCCCTTATTGAGTATTTTTATTGGATTTTTATGTTCCAATAGTGTATTAGTTGGGAGTGGAATATGTTTTTATACCATGTTAGATAACTATGGCTCTGATAAACCTACATCCAAATCTATCTCTAAATGTGTAGTGATTAGTCCTAATATTGTCTCTAATGCTATAGCTATGTTACTTAGATGTTGGAATGATTTGGATGTTTGATATAATAATTTATCCTTAAGATAAAATGAGGACTTTAGAAAAGATGTACTATACCCTAACATCTATTGGATAATAAATCAACTAATGTAAAAATTATTTGAATCTTAGAATGTATTCAGTTGTTGGTTCTGTCTCACCCTAGTGTGATGAAGGTAGCCTCTCATATGTGACTTGAGGTATCTCATTTTGTATGTAGTGCATGAGAAATATTGATTCTAACTCATCATATGTATGTAATGACCCAATCAAGATTTCATGATGGAACCAATTTAGATCCTCCTCATATAGGGACCTTCAAAATAATTATAGTAGAGTCAAGTTGTTGGTGACATGTTCCATGGCTTTATCATAAGCCTAAAGATGAAAGTATGGGTCTCCATTCCCATGAAATGTAGGTAACATTGTTATCTAAAATTTGGATAGCAACCTTGTAGTGAATATTCTGTGTGGAATAGGATTTCTATGGATGACATTAGAATCAACCTAAGATTGGTACATTCTATTCTTCAATGTGAGATGGTGTATATGTTGTTACAAATCACCCACATCATGCACCAAGGAAATAACCACTTGTGAAGGTATATTATCATAATCAATGGGTTCATTTAAATCTTGAATTTTTTTATTTATCTTAGCCATTTGTATATTGTATTTGGAACCCTTTTTAGGGGTGATAATTTGGACCTAGCTATAGGGAAATGAGATATCACCCTCATGTAGGTTAGGTTTAGAATCAAGTTAAAATATAGTAAATAGGGTTTAAGGAGATTCATTGGGATCTCTTATTTTGTTGATTTGCATATAAGTATCACAATCTAATTGACTAGAAGGTACTTTATTATCATGTGATTTAAGTTATGTAGACTATGAACATGAGAATAAATCTATTTGTATTTTTAACATGTGACCTATAATTTATTTGAACATGAGATATAGGTGAAATAGGATGAGAACTAAAAGCTACAGACTCCATGTCTTCTTTGCCTTAATCATAGTAATCATCATTATTCCAAGGTTCATCAAAATATAGTTTAAATTACTTGTACAAGTAAGAGTGGAAGATGTATCATTTTCATGCTCACCAAGAGAGAGAGTAAGATAATATTTTAAAATTTCATTACTATACAATATGTCATCATTTTGTGGGTGGAATGCAATGCATTTCTTCACTAGCTATGTGTGGAGTGCATGAATGATTATTAATTTCAATCTTGGATTCAAGGGTAGAATAAGTAGAAATCATGTTTTCATTTTTCATATTATGACATGTAGGAGAATATTTATAAATAATTACATTATCAATATATTTCAAACAATAATTGCATTAAGCTTGGAATGTAAAATAACATGATAAAATAATTTCATTTATCTTAGTTTCTGCATTGGTAAAAGTTGTAATATCATTGGCACATGGTTTTTTAAATTTAACTAAGAAGGGTAAATAAGATGCATTGATATTGTCTACTTTACTTGAATCATGAAAAATTTGACTTCATGTATTGTACTTATATTGATTTAATTTTAAAAGGATGTAGTGAAAGTAGTTGAAAAGCTATGATGACATTGGAATAAAGCACTACCAATAAGAGGTCATTTTGGCATTATATTATTAGTTTGATTTTGAGGTGTAAGATAAAAGGGAGAGGAAAGAGAATAATATGTATTTACTAGATCCTCATAAACATTTTCATTATCATGCTCATGGAAATTCTCATATCCATCATTACAAAATAGTCATAATCATCATTATAAATAAAATACTTATCATGTTATAATGTGTAATCTTGAAAATTTATACATTCATTATTATAATTGTGAAACAAATTTGGAAATTCATCAACTAGGTGATGGATAAGAGGATTCTTAGATGCCAGTTAAACTTACCAAATAAGATAATGTGAATAATGAATAGAAAACACATAGGAGGTAGAATTTAATCTGACATGGGTATATGTGAAACCATGAGAAATATTTAATCCAGTGTGTAGAAGAAATTAGGATTGTAATTGAAACCCTAATTACTATTATAAGATGTATATGGACCTAGTATGTAGATCTAAGGTTTGAATAAGGGTTATTTTTTTAAAAATAAATTATATTAAATTAATGAAACCTTAATATAGGATTAATCTGAATGAGTTAGGTTGATCCAAAAAATTTAAAAAAATATAAATTTTTAACCCTATGTCTTAATGGATAAAATTTAGAAGAACATAAACCCTAGGTAAAACTAGGGTTTTAATCAATATTCAAAGATAGGTTCACCAAATATTTCAAATGTTCAGGACTTAGTGAATGTAAATCCAATGTTGTTAAAGGGATGAGTATAAAAATAACTTGGAATGAAAATATGAAATAATTGATTTGACAAGCCTTTTCCAAAATAGTAAAGATGTAAAGAAAGAGCACTTATTTGGAGTAAAAAAAGTATTCATGTGAATTAGGATGATAAAATATGATAGATAAATAGTCAAACACCTTTTTTTCTATGACTATATCTAAAACATATATTCAAACAATAGTGCCTTTATGTGGATAGTAGAGCCATATGGCACTAGTATCCAATTATGTCACTAGTGTCCCTTTTGGAGGAGCTATCTAGAAATTTCATATAAGCTGTGAGAGGTTTTGGGGGACTTGTAGGTGGTTTTGTGTCTTCCATAATATCACATATGTAATTTTTTTAATTTAATATCTTCCAAAACCCTAATGAGTACCTACACACATGAAATAATAATTAGATCAAATGTAAAAGAAAGGAAAAATAGGGTTGTGCGATGTAATGATTATGTGAAATAGAACTCTTGTTATCTTGGTTGTTTCCTACATTAACCCAAATGTTAGTGGTATCATATTATATGTAGGTCTCCCTTAGGGAACATTCATAATAAATTCACATGGTATGCTAGATTAAATTTTGTTTAGGCCCTTTTTTGATCAAGCATGCAATGTCTAAATGTAATAGCTGAGTAGTATGAAAAGTATTGAGATGTAATATTGAGTCTTAAGGATCTATTTTTCTCTCTCTTGATTTTTTAGAGGCATGTTTTAGTGAGTAAGAATTTAATAATACCTAAATACCAATCTTCTTATGAAATTTATGTTTGAAAAACCTCCTCAATGGTTATAATAAGGTTTGGTTTAGTCAAAAATTGAATAATGCCTTGACCCCTAATGATTTTGTTATGTTTAATTTAAATATCAAAATCATACAATTTTTCCTTCGATTTACCCCTACGCTCTCCCAATTTTTTATCTATTAGTGTAATCTTGATGATAGGATATGATAATATGGTGATAATATTGTTCTAGAAGAAGTAGTGCATAAAATTCTTAACCACTTTGACAAGGGAAAAAAGTTTCCTATTAGTCATGGATTATCTAAGCTTATCATCTTTCAAGTTGGTGCTCATAAGAGTCATAGGGTGTTTAATTTTTTCCTTCTTCTGTGTAAGCATAGAAGAAATGTATTCTCTGAATCAAATGAATACAAGGAAAATTCATCAGTTAAATCTAGACTTACTAGTATTGTAGCCTATAAAATAGCCTTATTTATGTCTTAGAAAGAATTTTTAGCTTCAGGTGTCTATTCCAATTTGACATCCTAATTGAGCATTATGTTTAGGAGCTTGAAAATTTCTACAAACCTTTATATAAATTTCCTCACAAAATTTATCTTCCAAAAAAAGGACTTGAGATCTTTTTTTCTATTTGGAAACATTATTTTGGAAATCCCTTAAATCTTATCTAGGTCAATGGTGACCCCATCTTTAGTAATTATGTGGCCTGTCAATTTGACTTCATTAATGCCAAATATACTCTTTGTGGGGTTCAGTGATATACCAAACTTCTTACAAATTTTAAAAATGGATTGAAGATGGTCAATATGATTGGCTCTATTTTTAGAAAAACTAGTGAGATCATCCATATATATGATTATACACTTTCCTTTCAATCCCTTAATACATGATCCATCACTCTTTGAAAAGTCACTCTAGTGTTGATTATCCCAAATGGCATCTGCTTGTATGCATATGTTCCCCATTTTGTTGTGAATGTAGTTTTCATCCTATGTTTTGATTCTACCAATACTTTATTATAACCTAAAAATATATCTAAGAAAGACATCATTTTAGACCCACTCATAATTTATATTACCTCATCTAAAGAAGGTAGAGGATAATTGTCCTTATTATAAACTTTATTTAGATTCTTAAAGCCAACACATAGTCTTATTTTGCCACTCTTATTCCTAACCAAAATTAGATTGGCCACCCTAGCTAAATGGATAATGGGAAAAGCTATTTGGGCACTCAACAAGTTCTCTACCTCTTTTTGGATTAATGATTCCGAGATGGGCTTGACTGGTCTTTGCCTTTGTCTAAATGGTTTATGATCAGGATTGAGTGAAATTTTATTGGTGATGAAGATAATATTGAATATCCTTAAGTCATCATAGCTTTATTCAACATATTTATACCTTATAATTAGTTCATTAACCTTCTACCTTTTGTCTGGTGTGTAGATTAAGCCAATATTGATGAGGTGTGCATTCCTCTCATCACCTAAATTTTTCAAGATAAATTTAGATGAATTAACCTTAATCTACCTCTATAATTTTGATTGAGGATCCATATCAAAGTTTATTTCTAAGGTGAACATCCCTAATGGGAGATGATTCAATTTTAGTTAGATATTACCCTCTTCATCTGATTCTTCATGGCACCTAGAAATTATTTCCTTATTATCAATTACATAAGACTCAAATTGCCTTAGATTTGTCAATAACTAAATTATCTATTGATCATAATCAAACACTTGAAAATTTTCAACATTATTTGGTACTAAAGGACAAGGTACCATTTTTATGGGGATTTTTTGCACTTTTGACTCCTTTAAAGGTGCCAAATTCATTATTGAAGTGGCCAGTGAATTGGTAGCTTGGTTTTATTCTCTCAAGGTAGATATTATGTTGAAGGATTTAAATGATTCAATAAAATATTAGACTCTATTATTTTACTTATTTAAATATGACAATTTGTGTTGATATTTATTTTTGACCTAGTTGATCACAAGTTTAGAGTCTCCATATACCAGTAGTTTCTTGACGTTATTCCTGAGGGAGAACTATAATCACAAAATTAGGGCCTCATACTCTAATCTATTCTTGGTTCATTATAAATAGAGCCTTATCCTACCAAAAAAATCTTTCCTTGTGAATCAACCAGCTGGATACCAACACTTAACCCTTGTTTGGATCTTGCTCCATCAAAATGGAGGTTCCATAGTTGGGAAGGGACTTAAATTTCTTCCTACATTTCATGTCTCATAGTAAATATATAAATTCCAAGACTATGAGACTTATAAATTACTTATTCATTAGTGGTGTTGTACTCTATAATAGGATGTTTCATCCTTGGCTCTCAATAAATCCTAGTCTTGTTAGAAATGCCTCTCTAGGGTAGCCAAATATGTAAGAATTCCATGGAAAGATATCCATTTAACATCTTTGACCAATCTCTACTTAGCAACAACCCATATCATTATGGAATATCCACTACCAAGATGTTGATATTCATATATGCATAAGGTTTTGAATCAACCTAGATCCTTACGTCATTAATTTCTCCTAAAATAGAGACTATTATCTTTTCTAGTTATGAAATAGTCCTCTTGGATAGATTCAGGGTCAAACCAAGTTTCTAACAAATAACATTTGGCATTACTATTGTTGAAGCCCAAAAATATACTTGATAAGTATGTATATTATTGCCAAATGCCTAAATGTTCAGTAATAAAAGGGGAACCTTAGGCTTGCATTTATATATAATGTTTGTGTTAGATATTTTAGATTTTTCTATAATAGACTTACTCATAATTAATATCCATAAGTGATCCTTCTACTCTATGATTTGTGTTAGTTCATAAAGGGAAATATTGGCCTTAATTTTATTCATATTCTCAACAATATTGCATCCTCCTTTATTTTTTTCCTCTCTATGTTGAGGTTGATCATTCCCTTATGGAGGAGGAGGATTATTATTAGCTTTGGGATTTGGAGGAATAATTATATTATTATGAAGAGTAGAATTTGTGAGAGGATACCTATTTATTAGGTTATAATTATTTTTATTGAAATTTTAGAATGCTTTAGATTCATCATAAGTATCCTCTAGAATATTGCCATCTTCACTAAGGAAGGGAGACTCATAGGTTTTAAAGACCATAGCTAAACTTGAAGGGATAGATTCATGAGGGAGATCTAGAGGATTCATCATTTGATATTTTATAACCATTTATTTTTGAAATATTTTAAAGGCTACACATAATTATATACAATCCAATTATCCATTCGATGATGTTTTATGAATCATGTACCAATTAGGAAAAGTTGTCTCCCTGATATTAATTTCTAATAGTTTATTAGATTGTTGTTATTCTTTATTATTGGTGGGAAAATTGAAAAGACTATTATATCTTAGAAATTCATGATTCTAATTGTAATTTTGATTAGTGGTATTACCCATCCTTTTCTGCATATTCAAGAAATCATTGCTAAGCTTTTGGATCATTCTTTGTATAGAATACATTTCAACTTTGGTAGATTCAGAACCCTAATCAACTACTATGTTGGTTTGAGCTTGATGTTGGTGTTGTTATTTCTTTTGATGAGAATTCCTTTGTGCTTGAATATTTAAGAACTTTTAATCTTGATTTATTATTTAGTATGCCATAGTAGGTAGAGTGTATAAATGATTTTGGTTGAATGCATGGGCATTCTAGTTAGTGTGTGTGATTGGATTCAAAGATTTGAGTCCATTGTTGGATTTTTATCTTCCTAAATTATAAGGACTAAGTTATGAATTGAGATGATTTTTGATATTAATAGCTTCTTGGAAAGTTAAAGCTAAAGTATTAGTAGTGGAAACTATTTATAATAACACTATAGTAATGGGATTTAGGGCATTCTTGTGTATCTCAAGTATCAAATTTATGTTTGGCTTATAAATGACATTTAATTGAGTGTACATCTTTTGTAATCTTGCATTAAAGGCAAGTATTAACTCATTAGGTTCCCTCTTCATGATGGTAAAGATTTGGTATGCCAGACTTGGATTAGTTACTTGTCTAAATTATGTAAAAAATGTATTTTAACACTCATTCCATGAGGTGATATAATTTTCTTGAAAATTTAGATACCAATCATAAGAATAATCTTGTAGAGTAAATGTAAAAATCCTACATGTAACATTCTCATGGATGACATTCATTAACCTCATAGAAGCCTTGAGAGATTTGATGTGTTCTTATGTCATCCTCCCATTTGAGGGGAAGTGTATGCAATCATATATTAATCATGTCTATAAATCAATCCTAACTCATAGAATATAGTTCATACCATACACTTCTAATTGGGGACACATTTATTAAGTGGTAACATGACCAATATGAGGATCTACTAGACCTAGTTAGGGGATATCTTACCATAATACAACATGATAGGGAGGGTTTCAAAGCCTCCACTCAAACATAATCATGAAATAACCCAAGGGGGTCCTAAGTTTTGATATCTCACTAAACTAATAAAAAGTAAATTAAATAGAGTATAGTGCTTACCAAAGCTTGTGGCACAAAGTGGGGGTTAAAGACTATAAAAATAAACATGCATAAGAAATATATACTCATGATAATGTATATACAATCCTAATACATAGAAGAGAATTATAATTGCATATATAACTACTCTTACAAATGAGGAACAAAGTTAGGAATACTTCCCTTTGAAAATGAACCCACCGAGCTTGAATCCCTCCCTTGGACAAGATGCTTCACAAGAGCTTTTTATGGTATGTAATGATGAAAAAGATAAATCAACTCTAGGTTACAAAACCTATCAATGCATCCAAAGGATTTCTCTACAAGACAAGATCCATATCTCTAAACAAAGTATGAAACTCTAAGTTTTTTCCTCAAGTAGACTAGTCAATAAGTAGATTTTTAATAGCTCTTAATTCTTCTCTTCTCTAAATAATGGAAAAATGAACTTGTATATAGAGGTATATTTGACCTTTAACCCTTATAAAAATACTAGTTGACATGGTTGACCTAGTAAAACTAACACAAGTTTAGACAATAATTTAATAGGTCATGAGCTAGGTTAGCCAAAGTCCAAACTAGTTCCTAAGTGAAAATTACCCAAAATTATACAAGATCAACCTAGTCGACCTAGTATAGCCAACTAAAAAAAAGGGATTAAGGTGAGGAAAATGAGGATAAAATGTAGAAAATTATTGGAGAGGGTACAATAAATAATAACAAGCTTAGGTATAATGGTTTTAGGATAGAAGTGTGTAGATAACAAGTGGAAAAAGGGACAATAATCCTACAAAGCACCAATGGTCTGCCCACCTCTTTTTTGGTACACCCTTTAAGTCATGCACTTAGAGATATTGAGAATCGATGGGTTCGTATAGATACAAAGTGTCTATAATCAATAAAATTTTGAAAATATTATGTGTATATATATACCCCACTTGAATCTCATAACATGTCATATGAGTTCAACATGGGATGGTGCTTTAGGAAATAGAACATGATAACACATAATATTGATGCCAAGTAAAGTGAAGTAAGTAGAAAATAAATAAATGAAAGTACATAATTGAAAAACATATACCTTTACTTACTTTAGTGTTATATATAAATAAGAAGACTGCAAGAGAAGTAAAGGCATCCAATATGAATAATATTAAGTGAACCCATAGAGATTAGTGCAAAAAATAGCCAAATATCCAAAAAAAAATTAAGATAGGCATATAGTATTGGAAAATATTCTTTAAGTCCTCATGATTCTAAAACATTTTATAGTTTGGAAAATGGATGAGTAGAAATAAATATATAGGAAAAATAAGGAATCTAACAAAAAAGATTAGAAAGATTAAGATTTTTGAAAAGTGATTCTAAATAGGGTGAAATGAAAGTCATTTGTTATTTTTGACTTGTGAAGGAGAAGAAAATATCTCTAAGAGATTAAATGAGCTAGGATGGTGAGAAATGATAGGATAGACAAGATGGACCTCCATTGGTTGTAGCGGTTGCATGACAAGTAGGCAACTAAGAATCTCAAACTAGTTTTTAAATATTTTAGTGATTTTAAATTTTTTTAGAAAATTATAATGTAAAGCATTTATAGACATTAGAATGAACTAAAATTACATGATAAGGGTAATAAAAACCATTTAGGGAAATGGGTTTGAAGAATTTTGGGGAAATAACTACTAGAAGCCTTTTATTTCATAAAATGTAAGGGGTCAACAGGGAAAAAAAACTAGGTCAACCCAGTAAACCTAGTAGGTTGAAAATTAGAAAAATCCATATTGCCAACCTAGTAGGTATGTATTGATGTAGTATGTTTTATAGACTAATGAATTAGTACATTACTACTGACCTAGTATAAAAGGTCACTATGATAACTCAGTACTAAGAGGGGAAAAATAAAGGGGTTGGCTTAGTTTATGAAGTCAATCAAGTCAAAATAGGGTAATTTTTTGTCAAACTAGTGTTTGAACAAAGAACCAAAATAGTATGGAAATGTATGTGATATGCCAAAAAAAGTGCTAGAAGAGACTAGAATGACCAAGTGAGGGCTTAAAAGGCCAAGTAAGCTAAAAAATAGTTTAAATTAATTAAAAATGTCTAGATGAAAATAATTAAACTTGTTTTTTGTTTAACATTTTGAAAATAATGTATTTTGATTATAAATTACATGGAGGATCTAATACATCTTTTGTTATTTCCTTGTTATAAAGGCATCTAAGATTCTAACATTTGGTGGATGCATCATGGCTTCTAGACTTATTGGACTATTTTTTTATAGAGGATAGAGCTAGATTGATCTCATTAGGCTTAAGAAGCATAGTGGACATGTGTAGGATACCATTTAGTTCAAATTTGTTAGTCATGTTCCTAGGATCCTAGGAATTATTGACTAACACCTTCAGGTAGGAGGTGGAGGGGGATAACATAGAGGTGCATATCACCTTGGAGGATGTGCATTCTATCCTAGGACTACCCAAAGTGAGGACACCCATATTCATAGTAGTACTTGATAGTGAGGAGGAGAGGAGAACCTTAGCCATATGGGTGATGGGCTCAGAGATGATACACCCTAGATTAAAGGTAAATATATTTGATGTATATATGTCATATATATTAGATATCCAAAAGGCTATGATAGGAATTATGATAGCATGGGTGTTGTGTCAAAAGTCATATAAGAAGGTAACACTATTTTTGATAGCCTTGAGCTAGATGATATTAAAACATAGAGTGTTATATGACTTGGGATCTATCATTTGGGTATAACTTGTGCATGATATGTATCGAGTGTTTTCTATAGGGTAGAAGTTAGTGGGACTAATTATATTATTGATGGCATGGATATATGAGAGGTTCCTCATCTATAGAATAGTTGGGTTGTCATATGCAATTGATGATAGGTTACTTTAGGTTCATAGATGGATACAGGACTAGGTAGCATGGGCCATGCCCCACATGATATCACTATAGATAGTGAGATGAATAGATATTTTATGGAAATTGTATGGACACATAACTATGATATGGCCTAGTTGGGAGACAATTTCAGTAGCTTTGGCATATACAAATGTGATAGGTCACTATTCTTGGTAGATGAGGCTACATCTGATGGCACATATACCAGGGCATATGGGATTACTTGACTTGGTGGAGCTAATTGAGGTGCCCACATTTTTAGCCTAGCATATGAGAGAGATACAAGGGAGAGGAGGAATATGGCCACTAGTTGTGAGGCTAGAGCTCAGACCACATTGTGAGAGACCATGGATTGGTCGAGCATGACAAACAATAGAGTGAGAGGATATGGATGTGGAGGCAAGAGTACCAAAGGGACCACTACTAGCACCATAGTAGGAGGAGAAACAACCACCATGGATATGACATCAATGGAGGTAGTAGGAATAGGAAAGATAAGAGATATTAGACATCTTAAATGACCCATTAGATGGGCTAGGTCAAAGTTGGGCTATAGAGAGACCACTCAAGGGTAGCCTAAGATGGGTACAAGTGGAGACTCAAGGGTTTGTTTTTAGGTAGTGACCTACATATGAATTTTTTGGAGGATATATTGATGGATAAACCATGCTCAGTGTTTGTGTAGATGGTGAGATAACAATACATAGATAGGTAATAAAAGATGGTTAAATTTTAATTTAAGTTATTTGATACAGAGTGGATATAGATAGATTTTGAGATATATCAATCTTTTAATATCGATTTGGTTTGGTTTTGTAGGTTTGGTAGAGGATGAGGAAACCAAATGGGGGTCCCTAATAAGGGGAATACTCCATGATATCCTAGATGAGGCACTGATGTCATATGACCCTGTTATACTAGAGGATCCTAGTGTACCATCTTCCCTAGTTCAAGTGAGCTAGTTTAGACTAGATAGAGAGGTTTTGAGGTAGTTTCAAGTATATAGAGAGGGTATGAAACCACTAATGTAGGTAAGTGCAAGAGATACACATGCATGTTAGACCCTGGTTGAGGAGAGAGTCATGCATCTAGTGACCATGACATATATGGGATAGGCATAGGCCTAGGAGAGATTGGCAAATCTAGTGACCATGACCCATATGACATAGATATAGGAGTAGGAGAGAGTGACACATCTAGCAACCCTAGTTTATTTAGTATAGGTGCAAGCTCAGGTGGCTCATTTATAGGGGCATGTATTAGGACCAAGATCTTAGATAACCTCTTTATAATGTTTTATTTAGAGGATTTATATGAAGGCATATATGGGTAGTGTGGCTAGCCCACAAGATGGGTAGGATGGGACCTAGCCATAGAGATAGAGCTTTGTATATAGTTGTATTTATATATATATAAAAATCATGATATATATAGAGCTATTTCATTTTAGGATTTGGATTATTGATTGTATATATTTGCATTATGACTATGGTTGTGGATGCTTGGATATATTTATTTCTAACACATGTATTTAGTTGTTTGTCATATATGCTATAGGGAATATATGAGTTATGGTTTTTTTTTCTAACATTATGTAGGACACATGCATGGTTAAAAAGAAACATGTAAAAATAACTTGGTAAAATATAATAAATAAAAAAATGTACTACACACTATTTCATGTTGGGAAATATGTAATTAAAAGATAATTACTAAGCATAAAGAACCAAAAGGGTGGTAAAAAATATGTAAAAAAGGTTTTTTTTAAAATCAAGTGAAAAATTGGCACCAAATTAAAATAAAAATATCACACTAAATCACATTGGGAAGTATGAAAATAATGTAATAAAGTGGAAATCATGTGAAAGGATAAATGGTAAAAAAATTAATCAATTAATTCAATCAATCATACTAAATCACATTGTAAATTATAAAATAAAAACAAAATTAACAAAATTTGGTCTTAAATTTATCACACTAGTTCAAGCTGGGAAGTATGAAGAATTCAAGAAATGGTTGCATTCTTACATGCAATCAAAAAATAAGAAGATAAAAGTGAAAGAGAAATGAAGTAAGCATAAAACACACTAAATTAAGCTAGGAAAAATGTCAATGACATGTAACTTCATGATCAATCATATCTTATCTCATATTTGACACATGTAATTTTGATTGTGACTTAGATTATTAGAAAATTTTGTGAGGAAGGTTAGGTCCTATCCATGGTCTTACACTACAACTCACAAAGGGAACACAAATGAGGTGGAATAAATGTGAAAATTATCAAATAAAGGATGTTGGTAATAGGAATATGAAACTATGGTAATTTTTTAGGAAGGCAAGGTCCTATCCATGGTCTTATAATGTAACTCACAAATGGAATCCTAAGGGGAGTGATTAGTGAACAAAACAATATTTTTGAAGATGAAATATGAGGAATAAATGGAATGAAAAAGGAAATGTAAAAATAATAACTAAGGCATCTTATGAGAATACATTAGGAGACAAGAGGCATACTAAAGAAATGAAAAGACACGAAGTGACTAGTGACCATCAATGTATAAAGCAAACCTGTTCACTATAGACCTAAAGTTGTGAATGAAAATAAGAGTGCTACTAAAATCAACTCATGAAGGTAAATTGGTACAAGAAAATTAAAATGGACCTACATTTCCATGACATGTTCCCCATTCCTCAAGACCCCTTACAGAGTCATCGATTTACTATGAAGATTGGTTACTAAAGTAGGTAACACTAAAAGCTTTTTTTATTCCCCTTTTTTGATCTACTGGTGGTCCACACCCCAATGGACCTCAGCTCTATCATGATGAAAAATGCTGAGTTTGATATTTGAATAGAATAATGAGATGTGATTTGAATCATGTCTTTTAGTGTGATTTGACTTTTAATAATTTTGAATGTTTTTTCCTTTTGTATCATTGCTTTTTGTTAACTAATTTAGATTTTAAATGTTTTTTACGAATTTTTAGACTCCTTCTCCATATAGAGTTGGAATGACCAAAAATGAGAGATAGAATGATACACATGAATGATCTATAGGTTTAGGCTAAAGGAAGCTAAGTAACCAAATACAAGACTAACTAGGACACTTAGGCTTGATAATGAACCAGTTTCTTATCTCAAATATCAACTATGTATATGCTTAGTTTTCAAAATGGGAATAAATGATATCTAAAGTGGACTAGTGAAAGGAGACTATAATGATTATTATTATTTGCTAATTAATCATAGGGTAAAGAGGGAATGAATAAAAGGAATCAAGTTTGTATAACCAAGTCACAATGATAATTATCTGTGAAAAATAGAGATAAGAAAGCAAACAAATCATGAAGAGAAAATAAGGGGGTTTTAATAAATAAACTCAAGAAGGAAAATAAATTAATGATAAATAAGATATCCATAAGAAAACATAAATTATATTATAAGCAATATAGAGTGAAAAAGTAAAGTCACCATATAAGATAAATAAGAATTTGACACAATGTCAAATGATATAACAAATAGATAAAGAAAAGATTGGAGCACATGTCCAATCCAAATGAAAATTTAAAGAAAACCATGAATTTGTTCATAAATATTGATACATGTTCCCACATAAATTATCCAAAACATCTAAAAATTCTTTATGAAGTTGAACATGAACTACTACTAATGTCTCATTTATCTTTAGTGAAAACTAGGAAAATACTTCTTGTTTGATCTCCTCAACATAAAAAGTAAGAATTATATATGGATCATGCTAATGAGGGTTAGTAGGCAAGGGATGCTCAGAAGAATTCATGGGAGTGGAATATATGGTAAATTTAAGAATCATCGATGGGGAAGGATCCATACAAGAGATACTCACAGGTGGAGAAGGATCCATAGGTGAGGGAAGGTCCATAGGTGGAGGAATATGAAATGATAAAGGGACCACAAAAGGGGATGGAACCATAAGAAGTGGAACCATTGGAGAATAAGGGTGATCCTTCTTGTGATAATGAACTATGGGAGGAATGGTAGAAGGTCCAGGAATAGCCATAAGGTGATCTTTAAGGTGTTGCTAAATGATGTGGTAATGATCGGTGTGATGGGTACCACATTGGTACCAAAGACAATACACCTCTCCATATGTAGGAATATATTTAGGTAATACCTTTGAGGGATTTATGTATTTATCTATAGGTTTAGGGTATAAGGACTCAAATTATTGATATATAATCTCATCTTATGATAATGTATAAATGAATGATTATTTATGTCATGAAAGTAACATATATAGCTATGAGCAAGTTTAGTATAAGTACTCATAAGAGGAGGTGTAACAGAAGTGGAAGGAGCTTGAGAAGACTCTTCAACCCATTTTATGGGAAATGGATCCATCTAAGGTAAAGGAATGAAATCATCACCAAGTAACTAGACTAGGCTCCATGGAAGGAGCAATGGGATCAGAAGCAAGGAGAGACTCAACTAAAATGGGAGCAAGAATGAGCTCAACTATAGTGGGAGAATAAATGGGCTCAACTATAATGGGCTCAAATAAGGGAGGGGTAGGGTTTATATAAGGATAAATAAGGGTCACATTCATCTTAGGGACAAGAAGGTTATAGGGGTTAGAGTACTTAGTAAAAGGATAAGTCTTAGTCATAACATGATCCATGAACATACTCCTATGAGGATATTCAAAAAATGAAGGTGCCATCACCATATCTACCCTATAATAAAGGGGAAAAATACTAAAATTAGGAAATATAAATGATGGAATATAGGAAAATACATGAAAATACTAAAGCAAAGAATGAAAATGAATAATATTAACATCATAGGATCGAACAAGACTTCCTAAGAATGGATCATCTATAAAATAACCATCATTATAATAAGGTGTGTGAATATCAATGATGCAGGTGGGGATGACATAATCATCTAATGAGATGTAATGAATGGAATGATGAGTCTTAGTCAAGACAATGAGGATATCATCATAAGGAGGTTTGCGAGAATGAGGCTACAAAGAAGTAGGAAGCTGAGAGATGAAATGAGGCAAGAGATCTAAATTTTTAATCTTGAAATTGATCTCATCAACTCATCTTCATCAAAAATCCAATAGATTATAGGAATATTTATAATGAGTTTGAGATGACCATTGTAACCTTGAGTGGAATTGATAGGAAATTTGAATCATTGAGACTTATGGAATGGAACACTGGGAAAAGGTTCAAGAGTAGGAATCTTGAAGACCCATGGTCTTGTAATTATTCAAAATTCAAAGGGTTAGTATCACCTTGAATCCTAAATATGTCTCTATTGTGAGGGAATTTAATTCATTGTAAAAAATAAGAAGAAACGTCTTTCATATGGTGAGTCTATGACCTACCAAGTAGAATGTTGTAAGAAAGAGGAAAGTTAAATATCATCACCTTCACATGAATGATGGCAGGTGGGATAGTAGTTTGAAGCCACACACAACCTAAATGATGAATTTTCCTTTTATAATATCCTTGGCATGTGCTACATGTGTATTTGAGATTGAATTTAGAATATCGAAGGGTTTTGATAAGATTGAGAGAGGCAACATAGGTGTTGGATACCTCATCTATCAAGGCACACTTGACCTGGATATCACCAATTTGGACACTAATGAATAGAGGAACATCATCTACATGAATTAAAATATTTTTAAGAATCATAAAAGTGAAGGGAAGTTTTAAGGAAAGAGAAGTTTCCATTATTTTGTCAACATAAATAGACATCTCTTCACATTATTTTAATATACTATCTTTAGATCTAGATAAAGTTACTTTGCATCCTAATAGATAAGGATGAGGGATGTTCATTTCAAATAATAGTTTCATAATATAGTTTCAATTATGTATAGAGGTCCTTATAATCTCAAGGAATGTAATTTGAGATGGGATATTAGTGATTTCCATGATGGGATACTACTCATCATAACCCATAACAAGATTGTTAGAAATAGGTGCATAGTGTTAAAGGAGGTCCTCAGAAGGAGGAGCTAAAGTGCATTGAAATTTGTGTTAATGAGAAGGAGAAGTTTTAAAACAAGGTTATAAATTATTTTAAGGAGTTAAAGTAGTTGGTTCAAGTTGGTGTTGAGAATTGGTAGGAGAAGTGTTGATAGAAGCTTGATTATCATTATTGTTAGGTAAAGAAGATGGAGGGATGGAATAAATAGAATTAAAAGTTTTATCCAAGGGAGGTGTGGGAATTGGGTCATCAAAAGTTATAAATCATCTTGTCCTAACTAATTTAAATGAGTTGGATAATAATCTTGGATAATATGAAATGTGAAAGATAATAGATGCTTGTAGATAGGTTAAGTGTCAATGAAAACAACCACCTTTTGCATATTAATCATATTAACCACATTCTCTTTAGGAGTTGGATAAATAATACTTTATAAATTATTGGCGGAAGGGTTGGGCTTATCTTGGTTATCTTGATTAGGTTGGTGATTAGGAAGAGGGTCTTTATAGATATCTAAATGAGTATTAGCTTGATTCAAAGATTGATATTTAGTATTAGTTTCATGAGCCTTAAAATCAATGGCATAGGCTTGTTGGCACTTTCAAATGATAGAGTCATAATAAAAATTAGGACCAATAATAAAATCCATTTCTAAATTACAAAGATACATACATGCCTCATAATAATGACCCCAAATAGCATGAAACCAATAAAACTTGTTGGGATCGTACTAGGATTTCATAGGATGAGTGGGATCAAGTTGTTGTGGAAGAGGCCTAGGTAGACATTTTAATAATTTAGTTGAGGATAATGGTTTGTGAATATTGATATTATTAGGTGAACATAAATGAGGATTGGTATACTTTGGAGAAGGGAGAGTTGATTATAAAGATTGGCTATGAATAACATCTTGAATAGTGTGAAGGTGCTATAAGAGTCCATGACACCATCATTGTTATTATTATCCTTATAGTTTTAGGTAACTTTCACTTAGGAACTAGTTTAGCCTTTGGTCAACCCATCTCATGATCTAGTGAATCAATATCTAAAATTGTGCTAAGTCAATTGGGTTAACCCTATTAGTTGGGGTTTTTATAAGGGTTAAGGGTCAAATTTTCCTATATATACAAGTTCATTTTTCCATTATTTAGAGAAGAGAAGAAGAAGTAAGAGATATTGTGCATCTTCTTATTGAACATTCTTCTTGATGAGCAAGCTTATGGTTTCAAAATTTATTTGGAGATACAAATATTATCTTGTGGAGAAGTATTTTAGATGCATTGATAGGTTGTGTATCCTAGAGCTGATTTATACTTGTCATCATTACATACCAAAAAACCTCTTACAAAGCACCTTGGCCAAGGGAGATATGGAGGCTTAGTGGGTTTATCTTTAGAGCTAAGTATTCCTAACTTTGTTTCTCCTTTATAAGAGTAGATAGATATGAAGTTGTACTTCTCTTCCATGCATTAGGATTTTGTATACATTGATGTGAGTATATGTCTCTTATGCATGTTTATTTTTATTGTTTCTAACCCCTACTTTGTGCCACAAGATTTGGTGAGCAATAGATTAGATTTACTTTAATTGTTATTAGTTTAGTGAGATATCAAAACTTAAGAGACCCTTAGGGTTATTGCATGATTGTGCTTGATTGGAGGCTCTGGAACCATCCCTATCATGGTATATTGTGGTAATAGATCCCATAATTGGGTTTAGTAGATACCCATATTGGTCATATTCCTACTTAACAAATGTGTCCCCAATTGGAAGTGTATGGTATGATCTATCTTCTCTATGTTAGGATTTATTTATAGACATGATGAATTTATGATTCCATGTATGGAAAAGGTAGCTAAATACTTTTACATATTCATTGTCAGATCATATTGGTCCCTAGGGATGGTAATAATGGATATGAGTAACCAAGGTTGAGCCATAGGAGGATTGATAAGTGGGACTTTTCTTATATGGGAATGTCTCTTAACTCGGTGTATCTCAAGGATGATAGGTATGGATCTAACATCCTAGGATTTGATAATGGTAAAAATAAAAGGTTATTTTTTACCCTATACCTTGTTAATCTCATAAGTGTCTTCAATGCAAATATACATAGTGAGTAACCTCTATTATTGAGAAAACACACAAAGTGGACCCTCTTTTTAGCATCATCTTTTTTATATTGATGTGGGTTTTATGCACACCTCAAAAAGTTTAAATGAGGTAGCCTATAATTTTTAGGGATCTATATATAACAATTATTGACTCCATGTAACAAGTTACAAGTATGTGGTTAGAAAAACCAGGTGATGAAATAATAGGTTGAGCATGTGGATTGTTTAATTAGGTTTTGTGGGTGGATGTGTGGAATCTAATAGACATAAAATACTAAGTGAGTTGGATGGGTGGAGATTTATTCTATGGTGGGGTAGATCTTAAATAAAATCAAAATAAGAGAGAAGGATAAGGTAAAAAATATGGTTCTTTGATTTGAAAAGGTGATTTAGAAGAAAATTTCTTTGGTGGACAAGTATCTCCAAGACTAGTGTTTTCCATTTGTAACTATTAAACACAAACAAGGAAGGTTAGTAATCTAGGATAAGAGATATAAGATGCTCAATGATATCAACTGAAGGTTTTTCTACTTAGGGTTGTTGTTTCATAGCCTTATCTTTTAGACTAAAAAGTTCTTTAGGGTTGTTATGACTCATGCCTAGATGATTATACCAAAGAGATACCTCTACACACCTTGAATTATCAACTCAACCTATACTAACCACTTAAACCAATGAAATTTACTAATCCTAAATTCATATTAGACATATAAGATCAATATTCATTAATTGAAATAATCAAATTCATCTATAGCATTTACACACTTCAAAATTATTAAATTAATATAGATAAAGAAACTTAAAGTCTATTAACACAGAGGAGGAACAAGAAAGAACAAATTTAGTTACATGATAATAAATATTTTGATTTATTTCTCTATATTTTTCCAAAACTTAGATAAACCTTTGAAAAGAGGGTTTTACATGTATATAAATAACTTGGGAATGGGGTCAACTCATCCTCTAAATATATAAAACTTTCATTACATCTTGAATTACTAGATCATAAGTCTCATTTGGATGTCATAACTTATAGATACCTCAGACATGCAACATGTGCATGATAGGAAAAATAATGTATTTGATTAAATCATTGTCATAACTAAAAAGTAACTATTCATTTGTATTTGTTACATGCAAAATTATATAAAAATAACCTTTTGATTTAGGCTAAATTAGCTCATTCTTAATGCTTTTTTAATTTATTATTGAAGATGCATTTGTGCTTGTTGTTGTGGATGTGGTGACTAGAGTTATACTTTAGTATATACTCATTGATTGGACTAGATTTAAAATTGGAGATAAACTATGAGGTTGTGTTGATGTAGTTGTTGAGCTAAAAGTGACTGAAGTTTATGTTAGTATTGTAATTGGCACTATAAGTGGGGTCTACGGAGTTGAACTAGTAGGTGGCACTAATGTTTCTTTATTATTTTCATATAGATCTTGATAATAATTGTATACATTTTCATGTTGGATGTGAATTGAGTTCATATTAAAAATATGAGGTCTAGCTACCCTAATTATTCATTTCATCATCCTTACATGCTCTATCTTGGTGGCTTGTAAGCCAACCTAGAAGACCTATACTTTTGTTTCCTTCCTCCTTGATGTGATTAGTTTTGATTCAATGTCCTCCAAGATTAGTCCTTGTAAAACCTATTTGAAACTATCTAAAACATGTTGAATCATCTAATCAAAATTGGTCCTAGCTACTAGTTTCCCTATGTTATCCTAGAATCCTATTAATTCAAGCTCACCCAAATTTTTTTTTCTTATTTTTCCTATTCTAAAAGATTATTCACCAAAGATTTGGAAGATGACAACTAATACCATGCCTCTTATGTCCTGATGATAGATAAATTTAATGGGTTAGCTTCCTCTAGAGGGGTCATCAAATATAGGTGGATAAATGTCTTATTAGGGGTGTATAATACCAAGAAATTCAGTTTATTTTCATCTTCTCTAAGAAGCTTAAATAATTTTGTTATTAAATTTATGTTTGGATCCATTTATCCTCTTAGAATGAATTGTATCTGAAATTTCATACAACCTAAGTTCTATATTTTATACATCCTACTCTATATTGGAGGGAACTTATATCACCTATTATTTCTCTCTAAGAGTTTTCAACTCTTATTCCATTTCTTTTCTATCTAGATCTATTCCATCATATATGGATAGTACTACCTCGATATGGATCTCCATATAGGACTTGAGGTCTTGAATATATGGGGACTGACCCTTCTTCCTGTCTTGCCTTTTGAAAGGGAATAAATTTCTTCTCCTTCTTCCAAAATCAACCCTCTTCTGGAGATATCCTCGATATTTATTTTCATGACCCTCTAGACTAAGGATGTGGCTTTGTCAAAAAGACTATTTCAACCCACTATTAATTTTACAATTCATTGGAATTTATCATGCTTCTTTCCATCTCTTGAATTGGACCTCTTAGAAGCTAAGGCTCCCAATACCTTGGCCTAGTTTGGAAGAGTGAGCTATGAATAATCTAATGGTTTGGATTCCTTTTGTGCATGCTCTTAAAGCTCAAGTTCAGTCTTAGAGGAGGGTTTGGTCATCAAGGGACAAATTGTTTTAGACTAGTCTATGTTCCTAAATTGTGGCATGGGGATCACAACAGAGACTATCTTCTTTTTTGGGGTTCCCTTAGTTGTTACTACTATTATGGTCTAAAATTTTCTTGAATAATGTAGTAGTGAACCTAATTAGGTAGAGGAAGAAACTATTTGAGTGATGGGTATACTAGTGGATATGGCCATAAAGGTGGAGATTCAAAGAATGGGAGTAGAGGTATCTAGGATGGAAAGAATAATGGTTTAAAGAATAGAGACAAAAGGAGTGGAGATTATAGTGGCCATGGTTGGAGAATTAAAAGTGAAAATTGGATGAGTAGAGGTGGGGGAAGTGAAAATAAGACCAATAGAGAGTGATTACATAGGAATGAAAGTGGAGACAATTAGATGAGTGGAGGTACTTTTATTTTTAGTGCTTATAAGCTCAATACCTTAGCTTGATGTAGCTCTTCCTCACCCACCTCTTGAATTGACTCACCTTACACTAAAGGTTATGTTTTTTTACTAGTTACTTCCATGCATGGGGTCTAAGGTATCTATCCCTTGGTTTCCTTTGATAGAATATTGTTGTCTTCTCATCTTGTGGAGCAATCTCCTATTGGGTAAGTGGATAGAGAGTCATACTAGATGTTAGGTCTATTGAAGATTTCATAATAGGTGCCATTTATTATTAATTAAAATAATCCAAGAAAATTATCTCTATTTCTTCCCTAATTGTGCTATCCTTTTCTTATGTCAACTCCTATACTAATTCCTAATTAATTATCCCTAGTTTAATAGTGGATGCTTGAACTAAAGGAGTCTATTCTTATTCTTCATGTGTGGTAGCTTGTATCTCTTATAGATATTGATGTTTTTCTCCAAAATTTGGTGTTCCTCTATCACTTACTCTTGATATTATTAAGTTATCATCATAATAGATGAATTTTCAGGATCTTGACCTTGGTCTACTGGCTATTGGTAAGACCTTCCACTCTATAATTCAAAGGATCTCCATCTTCCTAGAAGTGGGATCTTGAATCTAGCTTGACCAAGAAAAAAGGAGGGGTTATCTTATATCACCCTCAATAAGTTTTTTCTTAAGCCTACTATCATTGATCTTTCTTTTACTTCCTCATCATCCTTGGCATTAATAAATAGGAAGTCATGGTCAAATAACTCATGTTTGTATGGCATGCCTAGGCTATGGATATTTTATTGTACTCTCCCATGGGGGTCTCAATCCCTGTGGAGTAAATTGGCCAATTTAAAATCCCTTATTGCATTACAAAATTCCCTAAAATACCTCCTAAAAGTATACTACATCCTCTCAATAGTGATAGTAGAGCTATGGAAGTTTCCTTTCTTATAATTTGTTAGATATTCATCTATTCCATTCTATATTTGGAAGGAAATTTCTTATTAGGCCACTTTGTTTGAGAAAAACTTGGGGATTCAAAGAGGTTCTAACTTTTGGCCATTAACCATGATAATGGTATAATCATGGTAGATCCAATAGTATCCTAAATTGGTAAGTGTTTTGACAATCTTGGGTGAAATCTTGGCTAGAAGATGGCCATGAATGGCCATTTAAACTTCAGGGTAAATGTTATATTCTATTTTATTTATGATCCTAACATATGCATATATGTGAATGAAAGAATAAAAGTCATATATTTTGTTCTTGATAAAATTTAGGTTGGGACTACATAGAACCCCATTGTTCCTATACATGCTTCCCATGACTGCATCTAGTATGGCATCATATAAACTTTCCCCCTTGGGGCCTTTTATCCTTGTGCAAAATTTGTTCATGTAGGTAGGCACTAATGACTTCACCATTTCTAGATGTATAAAGTGGATGCTCATGTGGCCAGAAGGTTGGTTCATTAATGTCATGCCTATGATAACTCCCATCCTTGTTAGTATGCTCATTGATAGTGGGTATCTCACTTGGGAGAAGCCACTTTCCTAAAACTCTCTCCACATTATTACTTTTCTTTTAAGTGACTACAATATGTAATTAAAATGTAACATCTAGAATAGAGAGACTTAAATACCTCATGAATACATCTGAAGAGATGTATGACATAATTATATTTTTATCAATGTAGTGCAGATAAGCATTGTCTACAATTTTTCCTTTAAAAAAGGCCTCATAACAAGTCTATACATGGCATGAATTATGATTTTATAGTTTCATAGTGGAGTTTATATTGCTTAAATGGGATCAAGTTTGTTGTAAATTATTTCTCCTCTATTGATATATTCTCTTCTAACCTAAATAAATCAAATTTTTCTATGGCCTCCCATTGAGATGAGTAATTGGTATAGAGGTCATCAAACATAGTTACATCAAAAATTGTGTCTAAGTATTTAGTGGAGTCGATGGAAAACTTAAAGGGTGTTAAGGGTCCCTTATATGACCTAGACGAAGATGCCATTACTGTTGATGAATGATACTAAGATTTTAGCTTTATAAAATGGTAGTGTAAAAACTTGATTAACATGAGTTGCAAGTCATTCTACTCATAACTAGGTCTTTTGAGATTTTAAAAGGCTAAGTTTACTCAAACTCTTGAAAATAAAATGAGATGAACTTGGTTGGGGGATCAATGTTATAGTTTTATACATTAATTCTAGTTCATTCACCATTAATAACTAATGTCTATGAGTTTGTCACCTTTATTCAATTTGAACTTAACCACCTAGTCCTAGTGTACATGCCACGTAAGATATTTGGTCATTCAGGGTGCCATGGTGTTTCATTTTATTTATAACATTTACCACTATATGGTTTAGTCAAGGGAGTAAAATTTTCCTATAGGACTAATAATATGATATGGTGACCCCAATAATCATGCAAAATTCCATAAAGAGTAAAACACTCTTTGTAAAAATTCATTCAAAAAGAATTTATTTAAAAACTATCAAAGGAATAGTCTTGAAGACTAAGTACTCTTTGGAGTGATTGTTTTTCAGGATTAATGTGTCATATATATAGTTATTAAATTGTAAACCTTTCAAATTAAAACTATTGAAGAGAAAGTTTCCAAATAAAACTTCCTAAATATATATTTCTTTGAATGAAAGCTGTCGAAGAGAAAATCTATGATGATAAGTCATTGCATATAAAGTTCCAAAATGTAAAACTTCTTAATGAATTTATCCAAAAAAAAAAAATCAATTAGAAAAAAATAAAATAAAGTTTCCAAACTAAAATTTGAAGAGAATGTCTCCAAAGAAAACCTCCCAAAGACTAGAATTTATGAATGAAAGTCATCGAAGGAATAAAATATGAATAATCCCATATCAATACCTATCATACATAGTAATTATTCCCAAATTTCCATTAATAGATTATTTTAAATAAGTAATTTAAAATAAAAATAAGTGAATCAAAACATGACTTAATGTCCAAAATATCAATCTCCTTTGGATAATAAGACACATACATACCCAAATAATATATACATCCTCTAGAAATAATGGGGGGTGTTGTAGTTAAGTGTTCACTTAAGTAGGAACAATGCTTGGTCATGCATAAAACTCTAGTTATCAGACATTTATAGGGTTATGGGAGTTAGGCAAAATGGGAACAAGGTCTAGTGCACAACATTTAAACACATTGGTGTGCTGGCATTAGTTTCACATAAGGTGTGAGCCTTATGCACTCACCTGAAGTACAAAAATGAGGGTACTAGGTCCATGTTGGGCTAGTTACATCATGGTATAGCCATGGGTTATGTAGGGTATAATGGTTTAGGAGGTTCACTAGGTCTCTAGTGTAGAGGCTCAAAAGGATAAATTTATCGATGCATGATTAAACAAAGGGGGATAGAGATGGGGATGTCCATTCATCCTAAGTTTACCCTTTGGTACTAGGTCTAGCATAAGGACCTTCATAGTAGGTAAGAGTTATAAATAGTGAAAGGCACCACATACTACAGGGTGAGTCCCAATTCATCAACATTCTATGTGGGGAAAGAACTTCACAACTCAACCAATCTACAATAGACTATCATATAACAACATGAATCTATATTCATAAATTTATATCTTGTTTTTATTATAATAACTAGTAGTAGCCTTTATTGATCAATCCTAATTTTACTAATACCAGAGGCTCATAGACAAGCATGGCTTATATTTGTTACTTAGCACTCAAGTCTTCATCCTTTTATCATTCTCAAATTCACTACATTTTCACTTCAAAATCAACTCTCCTTTACTCTTGGAGGCCATATTATTTATATAGGTGCTAGACACTCCTCTTTTTGACTAGATAGGTGCATTATAGAGGGTGGGTAAGTGAGAGCTTGTCAACTCCATTACACCATATAGGATAACTAAGGCATGTGCCAGGCACTAAGCTATTAGTCAAGGTTGTACACCTACCCACTCCACTAATATATTTATGCTCCTAAAGCCTCATATTGATGTGTGAAAGAATAGGTAGGTATGCCTCAAGGATTGAAATGTTATACAACCATCAACTAACGAGCTCGAGGATTTTAAGAGTCTATCTAGTCAGTGCCAAGGTGTGCAAAAAGTGTCCTTCACTTCCTCCAAGGGTCTTCACATCTTGGGGTTAGTCTAGATGGTGAAAGATAAAGTCTTCTCAAAAAAGGGTCCCAACATCACCCCATACAAAATTTCTAGTCTTCCCCAAACTAGCCCTAAATCACCTTACGTGCACATAATTTAGGTGCACCCTATTGTAAATCCTCATTAGAATTTTCAAATCCTTGGATAGCACCCTTCAAATATTTAATGACACCATCTAATTTTGTAGATGTTTATTATATATCAAGTACATCCATGCTTCCCAATTCCTTTTTGAAGGCTTCTAACCTTTCCTTTGACCTTCTCACTCCATCTAGGAGTTTGCCTTACTCAGTAGCCTTTATCTAGAAGGCATGAAATACTACCTCCAAGTCTTGCTCTTGTGTTTTCAATTGGGCACTAAGGGAGGTAACTTACACCATCACCTACATGTGCTTAGTCCTTGAAACCATGAAGGAATGCTAGAGTAAGGCATCCTTCTTCCCCTTTATCTACTTGAGAAATGCATCAATGATCTTTCCCTAGTGCGTGAAGTTATAAAAAATGGTATCTGATTCTTTGGTGCCTCTTTAAAGCTTAGTGAAGAGGTATTCAACCTCTTCTATCTTCTTTGCTAGTTTACCCCTTATATCTTGATATGTCAACCACCATCATTAATTCCACCATCTAGAATTGATAGTCATATTTATTAAGAGATCATAAGATCTTTGAAAATTCCATATCTTATCTACATTAAATGTGTATCTTTGTTTTACCATCACATTAAATACTTCAATAGATTTTTGGTGATGTGACATCATTTTTAAAATGGTCACTTCCAACTTTTCCTAGGTGGATGCTAGCTGTCCTCAACAATCTCTTTCTACACATCTCATTGGCATGACCCTCACCCATCTTATGGAAACTTGGGTGCAACACCTCACACATGCATAATTTAGCACCCTTAGTTCCACTTCTTCTAAATACACACATATTTTAGTGCACTCCTTAATCTTGGTTTATTTTTCACATGTCATCTTGCCTTGGTCTATCCTACCCCATAAAAATTGCTTGTGTTGGCCCTCTAACACTTGGTATCTGCATATATCTTATGCACTTCATAGGAAGTGCATGTTTCCACTGATCTTATACTCAACTAATTTTATAATATTCTCATCTCATCTTGCATCCAACCTAGTTGAACATCTTCTCTTGTGATATCCATCTGATGGTTTAGCATGTTCAAGGGCTCCTCCAACCATCTCACCATGCACCTCTTGTGTAGATGTTTCTTTTTTTCTATTACTTGACCTATAAGCTTCACACACCCACAACTTAGGTGTCTAACCTCATGCATTGGTGGTGTAAGTGATCAATTCACCTGATTAGATTTATGTATGGAGTGGTAAAATATAGGGACCTCTATAGCCATCTTACATTGCCTATTACTAAGAAAAATCACATGGTTTGGCTTGTGCCAAACCTTATTTTGGTCAGCTCAATTCAAATCAACTATTGACTAAAGATTCAAAGTATCCTTGGCATGAGTTATACCCTATTTCCAAAGTGGATTTAATTGGTTGCCATTGAAGTTCCCTTGAATCATTTCATCAGACAAGTGAATAGTTTACATGTGCCAGTTTCTAAAATGTGATGGATAACATAGGGAGCCATCCATTGTATTTAAGACTTGATTAAGTGTCAAACATTTTTGGAGTCATACATCAAGACTAAAACTCCTTCAATCATCACCTTGTTTTTGATATGCTTGTCATGCCACCTCTTTTGGCACACCTTCTCAACATGCTAACTCCACTTGGCTTGGGTGCATGTCTCATCCAAGCACTCTAATTCTTTAAACCTTCCACTCAAATATTCCTAGTCATTAAGGTGGCCAATTCACATTATGCATAAGGAAGGTAATAAAAAATCCAAGGGTAGAACTAATTTCATGAAAAATAGTAGTTGAAATGGTACAACCTTGTTTAAGCACTTATATGTCATGTGGTAAGCCCATAATACTAAAAAGGCATAATCATCCTAGTTCTTGTAACCTACATCACATATCTTGGTGAGGCACATTCTAAGGATCTTATTGAAGGATTCAACCATGTCACTGGCCTAGGGATGATATGGGGTGGTCTTGTGGTGTGCCACCATGTATTTAGTCAAAAGGATATGCATTGTCTCATTGATGAAATGAGTACCCCTATCACTAGTCAAATTTAATGGGCACCCATATCATCTGATGATGTTCTCATAGATGAATCACATGGTTATTTCAATTGTATAGTTTTTTTTCAGCATTACCTCAACCCACTTAGTGAAATAGTCAGTTTCTATGAGGATATATTTGGCCCCTATGCATTATGTTATAGGGTTGATTGGCCCTTTAAAGTTAATGTCCCATTTTTTAAATGGCACCTATGCCATAATAAGGATGAGAGGTATCTCATCCTAATGGTTCAACTTTCCAATACAATGGCATATAGCACATTCTCATGTTTATTCCTTGGCATCACTAAATAGGCTTGGCCACCATAACCTTGATTATAGAATCTTGCACGCCATTACATTCTTGGCATAATGTCCTTCAACTATCCATTCATGTGCTTCATAATAGAGTCCCACTTATGTTCCAAAACTCACTAGCTCAAGACTTCGTCCCTACTCATCTTGTATAGATCCCCCTCAATAAGCTGGAAGGGGGAGGTATGGATAGCAAGCTACTTTTTCTCCATGGAAGACAATGTTTATGGTACTAACCCTAAGGTTAGGAAAGTGGCAATCTCCACTAAGTATTCAAGAACATGATTAACTTGGTATAGCTACACATTTGGCATATCATCTTCAATTGGTGTCACTATATTTATATAATTAATGTGGGACAAGTGGTCTAGCCCCAAATTCTACTTTTTAGGTTTAACCATGACTAAAAATTGAAACTCTTGGAGGAGGATAACCTATTTACAAATGTGACCATGAAAAAAAAGTTTATTCACAAGCTATTTCAAAACCTCATGATTAGTGAATAAAGTGAATGGGGTTGCTAGCAGATACTATCTAAACTTCTAAAGAGCATAGACAATTTCCAGTTCTTCACACTTAGTGGTGGTATAGGTTTGCTCAGCCTGCATCAATTTTCTAATTGTGAAAGAAATGGGTGGTGCATGTTATCTTCACCTATTTGCACCAAAATGGTGTTGATGGTTGATCATGATGCATCAATGTGGATGTGAAAAGGATTAATCTATTTGAGAAACTAAAGTATCAGTGTACTCACCAATTTTAGCTTTAAATTGTCAAATGCCTCTTTTTACACCTCACCCTAGTAGAATGAGCCATCTTTATGCAAAAATTCTTAAAGGTGCAATGATTTTTTCATATCCCCTTATGAACTTCCTATAGTAAACACAATGGCCTAAGAAGGTGCAAACATCCTTCTATATTTAATCATTCTAAAGTTGGATGATTATTACAATCTTCACTAGATCAATGAGTAATTCATCCTTGTAGATGATATGCCTAAGTAATGTGCCAAATAAGGTGGTAAAGATGCACTTATTTAGATTTAATGATATTTGGAGATATCTACACCTTTCAAACATAAGGTGTAGGTTTTCATGGTGGTCCCTTACAAGGCCATACATGATCTAGTCATTTAGATATACTTGGAGGGACTTGTGGATGAATTCCTTAAAAGTAGTGATCACCACTTTGGAGAGAATGACTGGCACATTCTTGATCCCAAAGGGCATCATGTTATAAGTGAAACAACCCCATTCAGTCATGAAGGTGGTTTTGGGCCTATCCTCCTCCTCTATTTTCACCTAATGGTAACCTGAGAACCTATCGGTGAAAGTGTAGATTTTGTAACCTACAACCCCATGTAGGACTTTGTCAGTGAATGGTGTTGGGAAAGGGTCATTGATGTAAGAAATGTTTAGCATCCTATAATTTATGCAAATTCATATGCACCCATATTTCATGATGATAATGAACATTAAACTCACCCACTATGATTCTTACACTAGGTAGATGACACCAATGGCCAACATTCTATCAATCTTCGCTTTCAACTTGATATGTAGATTGGGGTTCATCTAATAAGGGTGCTTCTTGACTATTTTTGCACTATCTACCAATTTGATGCTCATATTTCCTAATGAAGGGTGGGTGCCTTTCATCTATTTGTAGTTACATGGGAAGAGATCTTGAAATTCCCTCAGGAGGTTGATAATGCATGTGATTTCTACCTTAGACTAGTATGTACCTATGGTGGCCATCTTGGGTCACCTTTGATGTTGATGTCTACTTAGGTGGTCTTTAGGGGTCCATGATAGGTTTAATTTATCTCTTGGTGGGAGTCTTTGACCTACCTCATTCCGTCTATCATCTCAACCTATAATTTCATTAAGTATCCATCATCTAGAGAGTTATCATCAATGAGGTGCATGAGCTTTTGCTTACCTACTAGGGCCCTCCAATTATGCTCCTTCAAGGTCTCATCATCTTCTTCATTGGAGTCACTATGGATCACTATTTATTTGAATAAAGTTAGAAGCATCAGTCATTTCTCTCTAAACATCTTTTTTAAGTGCTTATCTAAGATAACTATGTCTTCAAACATAACTCAGTAGATAACTTGTAGTGGCTCCAATAATTAAAGGTTCTATGAAGAGAAGGAAAAAGTGTGCACAAAATTCTCCTTCAGCACATCCCAATTTCTTATTTCCCAGCACATGTTGTTTATGATGTACCATGCTCATGCCCATGTCTTCAAAGTTCTATAGAATGTATGCACCTATAATACTCATGATGAATTTTCTCCATAGATCACCTAAGTCTCTTCACAGAGTTGGATGTGCACAATGGGGTTAGAATTGTCATCATAGGGAGGTATGTCTAGATCCTCATTGATTCTACCACATATGGTGCACATGGCTGCCTTCACATCCCACCAAGTGGGTAAGATGGGTTTATATGTGGCCCACTAGTAGGTGGTAGTAATTTTTAGTGTATACACCAATGCACCCAACTGATAAATTTCCTTTGGGATACAAGCCTCAATATCCTCTACATACCTCTCAATAAGCTGGCTTCCTTTGTACTTAGGGAGTGTTTTGAGATTTTCCTTACTGAGCTAGAGTACTCTCTTTCCTATCTCCCTATTATGAGGAGTCAACTTCTTCTAGGGTCATGTAATTCCTATTAATACTCTACCAAATAGTCCAAACATAGCTTTGTGCACTAGGAAAAATCTACGCTTAGTGACCTTATAGACTTATTCAACACAAGATTCACAATCTATGTCCATTGTATCCAAGTTTGATTGGCCATCTTCCCAAGTGAGTGCCCCTTGCTCACTAGGATTGAGAGTCTCAGCACCTTTCACCCTAATGTTATAAATATGGTTGACCTCATCCTCAAGATTAACACTTTAAATGTAAGGTGGCCCTTGGTCAATTGAAAGTGGAATAAATACCCTCTCTTTGCCATTTTTAAAGGTCATTTAACACTTATTAAAGTGCATATTGGTATTATTTTCATAATACTATGGCCTTCTCAAGAGTGCCAAGTAGTTTTCCCCCTCTACTAGCTCTATGACCTCAAAGTTAGCTATAACTCAGTCCCCATGATGTCCACAATGGTACTATTCAAGATACCTATGGGTTATGCTTAGGTCTTATTTTCCATGAACAACGTGTGTGGCAATGATCTCAAGGGTGGCTTTCACATATTTTCTTAGGTGTTCTTGGTTAGGATATTGACCTCTATGCTTGTGTTTACTAGTGATTCACAAATTGACAACCTATTGATGGTGGAATCTATTATAAATTCCTTGTCATACTCAATGTTCTATGTATGCCTCACTTATCACATCCACTCCATATGCAGTGTTACAATCTCTATTACTTGGGGGATGGATTCTCATGCTAGTGATTTCTCTACATGCCATAGAATCAAGTCCTTTAGTAGGGGTAGTACCCCTTTTACCTATAGGAGGCATAAGATCTTGATAAACTCTTAGACCTTAGCCTCTTGATGGTCTTCATTTCTACATGTCATGGTGGCCTATACCTCCAAGTCTCTAGCCAATTAGAGTTCACCCTATAGGTCTTGTATCATGGTAATCACTTGTTATAATACATGCTTTTGGCATGAAAAATTAGGATATGGCACTTCTTTTGGATCTTTCCATGTCATGTGCTAAGTGTGGCTTGACTCACCATATTCCAGGCATAGGTCTTGGTTTGGTATAGTGGGTGACTGAGTGGTGCAGGCACTTTGCATCATGATATATGTCTTTAGAGGCCCTTTGGGATTTTTTATGGCTAGGGGGGGCATATCCCTTCTTTAGACTCATGTCACACCATAGCAAATCCTCTATGCATACTAGGCCGACCCTGCATCAGCTTTTTGTAGAGATTTAGGTAGTCTTTAACTATGTGTGGGCCTTGATAGTACCCATATGTTGGGTAGTTACATTGATGATGCTCAATTGACCCACACTTATAAAAATATTTTGGTAAGAATCTCCCTCTACCACATTTACTTCCTTGACCATATACTCCTCTTTGGTTTCCATAACCTATGTTGTTCTAGCCATAACCCTCATTCCCTTGGCCTGTCTAACCACCACCTAAAGTCATAGCTTGCCTTGTGCCTCTCTCCATGTTTTAGTGCATCTCATCGATGACTCTATAACACATAATTTCATGTGTATAGGCATCACACATCTTGTAGTATACTATAGTATTTACTTGACCAGTATACTGTAATAGGGACAATTTTAGAAATCATGCACTCCATGACAAACCTCATAGTTGGGGAGTATTGCACAAACATTCCTCCATGTGTAGTTATTATTATTGTTCCCCTCTATCTCATAGTCAATGCACCATATCCCACTATGAGATTCATGTGCCTATCTATTAGTAATATTTTATAACCAAGAAGCCATCAACATAATCTATGCTTCTATGAAGGGACTAATCCCAGTGTCAGTGTTTTTTACCACCTTGACCCAGAGCATAAATTCAAGCACTTTATAAGGTTTTGTGAAGGTCTTCATGGATAGTACCCTTTAAAATGGAACTAGCAAGCCCCTAAAAAACCATTGTGCATGCTGGGATGGGTAGATATCATAAGAAAACTTGGAGAGGAGAGTCTTAAACCATACATCATACAAGCACGTGATTCTAGTTAACCCTTGACTAATCTCATTGAGCACCATGATGCTCTATTTTTTGAACTTAAGCATGTCAAAATCCTTCAGTAATACTTCCTTCAACACATCATAGTTAACTATAGCCTAGTATAGATCAAACTTTTGATACCAGGTATGAGCACAATCTAGCAGGGTTATCTATGTTGCTTTACACTCAGGTTGAGTAATGCCCAAAGCATGCCACTATAACTCACATTCTAGCACATGATCCATAGAATTTTTAACTATGTGATACTTAGGTAAATTCATGGCCATCTCATAGTATATTTACTATGGTGGTGGCATAGGATTCTATGGTGCCAACCTCTTTGTGTCTATGTAGGGGGTGGTCCTCCAATGCCCCCACTAGTAGGGCTAAGCATTGACCTTAATAGAATAGGTTACATTGTAGATATTGATGGTGTAGTTATACCCACTAGTGGTGATGTACCACTTCTTATAGGCTATTGCCTAATTGGTATGGATGGAGTTCCTTACATGGGAATATTTGCACTTCTATTCATAGAACATAGACTAGTGCCTTCTTGGTCAGTCATACCATTGCTCAGCTCCTTATATAGGATCACTTTTTCAATCAAAAATTTATGATCCAAAATCTTGGTCTAATCATAGTATATTAGAGTAATAGGTTGAATTACATTTCTTCTATTTTCAAAGTCATAATCTAACACATGGGCTTGCATTTCAATTTTAAAGGGGGTAGGTGCCTCTAGCACATCCTCAGGAACCTTATCTTGTAGGGACTCACTACATCCCATACCCATCTATAGAATTTGACCAATTATTTCTTCTTCCATCTCAGTCCATTTTGGTATTTTAAAAGATCCTTCCCCATGCCCTTCCTACTTGTTACAGGTCCTCATGGTAGTTTTAGGTTTTAGGTCTTTCTTCAACCTTAATTTGTGCTTACTATAGTTTAGCCTTCAAATCTCTTGGGTATCAAGTTATTTTTCTTCTTCCATGGAAATTTTCCTATACTTCCCCTTTCACCCTCATGCTTTCCCATATGCATAAGGACTTTTATCCTTCCACCCTCATGGTCTCTATCTCATAATCAACCATGAGCTTCTTTAGCTCAGTACAAAGTCCTCTAATGAATGTGCCCCTTATTTCTTGAATAAACTCATGATCTACTTCTTCTAGGCATGAAAATGTTAACACTGTGAACTCTAACATGTATTTATTCCAAGCATCATCCCACCACTTATCTTCAATGCACGGCCACACTTCATCTAGGTTTTCTAGCCTCTCTATGTGCTATGTGGTCCACTCGAGGCACTATCCATAACTTCTTCATCTAGTATCAACATATAAAGCCAACCATTTATATATGTTCTCAAGTATCTTGTATAAGAACACTTCGTATAATGGGTCATATAGATAAGTTTTCACCCATTTCCATAGCTTCTCTCCTTTACATGTGGGATGCTTCTACATGAAGCAATCTTCAAATTTTTCTAGCCAATGCTTGACATTCACAAATGATAGTCATAACATTATTATACTATAACATCTTAATAATGGAATTTAACATGTCCTAAAAATAGAACCAAAATTTTATAGTTAATTTTTCACTTAAGTACGTGTTATGCTCAATCAGGTGTGCAACTCTAGTTATTAGGCATTTCTAGGGTTACAAGAGTTAGGCATAAGGGGAGTAAGGTTTGGTGCATAACATTTAAATATACTATCATGATAGCATCAATTTCACATAAGGCTCAAGCCTTATACACTCACTTGAAGCATGATAATGAGGGGACTATGTCTATGTGGGCTAGTTGCATCATGGTGTAGCCATAATTTATGTAGGGTATAACAGTTTAAGAGGTTCACTAGGTCTCTAGCATAGAGGATTAAAAGGATAGCTTTATCAGTGCATGCTTAAACAAAGGGGGATAGACATGGGTATGTCCATTCATCCTAAATTCACCATTTAATGCTAGGTCTAACATAAGGACCTTTGTAGTGGGTAAGAGTTCTTAATAGTGCAAGGTACCACTTAATATAGGGTGAGTCCCAATTCATAAACATTATACATGGGGAAAGAAATGTATAACTCAACCAATCTACAATAGACTAACATATAACAATATAAATCTATATTCATCCATTAACAACTTGTTTTTATTATAATAACTAGTAGTAGCCTTTTTTTATCAATCCTAATTTTAGTAATGCCAGAGGCTCATAGACGAGTATGGCTTATATTCATTACTTATAACTCAAGGATTTATCCTTTTATCATTCTTGAATTTGTTAGAGATTCATTTCAAAATTATCTCTCCTCTACTCTTAGAGGCCATCTTATTTATATAAGCACTAGCCACTCCTCTTGCTGACTGGATAAGCACATGTTGAAGAGTGGGTAGGTGAGAGCTTATCAGTTCCATTACACCATATAAGAAAACCAAGGTACATAATAGGTTCCAAGCTATTAGTTAGGGATATACATCTACCTATTCCATTAATATATTCATGCTCCTCAAGCCTTGAATTGATGTGTGTAGGACTAGGTAGGTATGCCTCAAGACTCATGATGTTATACAATCATTGGCCAACTAGCTCAAGGATTTTGGGAGTCTATCTAGTCAGTGCCAAGGTGTGAAAAAAGGGTTATTCAATTCCTTCTAGGGTCTCAATGTGTTGAGATTGGTCCAATTGACATGGGATCAATTCTTCTCAAAAAGGGGTCCTAATAGCGAGGTCCACACTTATCAAATAAAAATACAAGGTGGGGTGTGTTGAATACAACATAGTACTATGGCCATATCAAATACCCTTCTTATAGAGATAACTCCTTCAACAAGAGCACAATTGATTAATTAGGTCATGATAATATGTGTGTGGATCCATTTTCCAAAATTAATTTAGTAAGTGACATGTTTAATGTCCCATTCATTGAAGAAGTGACTATGGATTCTACTCAAGACCATATGCCAAATATAGTGGATAAAACACAAGTGTCTTATAATTCAGGTCAAGGTTAGTTAAATGCACCACCAAATAATTCTCAACAAAAAAAATCATATCAATACTATGAGTGCTTCACCATAGTATGGGGTAGGAATTCCTAGTTCCCAACCATAAAAAGTTACTCCCACTCCTCAACCAACTACTTATTCAAGCACATAATAACAACGGATAAGTAATCATGTACCATCTAATGTTTTACCTAAATAAGTGATGAATTTTATCCATCCTCAATAGGTGATATATAATATTATATTGCCACAAAAATAGACCAATTTACCACCTCCATTGAGGTATAATAATATACCACCTCAATAGGGAGAAATAAATATTCCAATTCAATAGGTAGCAATGAATATACCTCAACATTTGTAGATGTTGTCTAGTCAAAAATGTGTTCTTATTGGTCAATAATAAATACCAAACACAAAATAATAATATATTTCACAACATCTGTTTATTTAAAAAAGAGGTTCTAACTTCTAACAATTACCTATTAGTCAACTATTGCCTTTTACCTAACATGTGCCACATATTTAAAGACAGGGCCTTAGTTAATAAGAAGTATCATTTATTTAGTTTTATTTGACTAGTCAGTAGTAAGTCCCTACTCAAACTTAATAAGAAGAGTAAATTATATAAAGCCACATAATTCCATCACAACCTTAATTACCTCAATCCCAAGGCCATATTTTGAATCTAAACTAGAATATTTACCAATGATGCATATAATATCAATAACCTCATCCCAATGCATAAATGCATATTCTTATTCAATTGGTCCATCAAACCAATGTTACATAATATTAAATACCTCCATTATACTCTAGTCAAGGTAATCCACATTTTATCACTCAATCATAACCATAACAAAATGTTCCATCAATTTTTCAAATCCAAAAAACTACAACAAATGAATGATGTAATTGTAACCATTCAAATAGGAAAGCAAACCAAAAAGTTCAAGTTAGATGATGTGTGTTCATAATCATTTAACATGGAATCTATTTAGATAACATTTACTTTATATTATTAGACATCAAAATTTAGCAAATATGAGGGTAAAATAGACCTTAGAGAGCATCTAAAAGATTCTTTTGTCACTTGCCAGTTACTGGATTATAATTACATCTACCTACTTATTTTTAATTGAAGTCTTGCTAGAAAATATTTAGAGTGGATTACTAATTTTCCAAATAACTTATTATTTTAATTTAATGATCATTTAGATAAATTTGTGTAACATTTTTCCTATAATATTGAGCATAAGATTTTAGTAATGGATTTGAGTCATGACAAGTAGAAGTTGGTGACAGATTTATAATCTACTTATAGTAATGAAGATCACTTGTTAGTTGCTTCACCCATGTTAGGAACCCATGCTACCCCTTCTCTTTATTTTTTTAGTGTAATAGTTTTTATGGACACATATACTTTATGTCATCCCATGAGCATTTTTTTAATCCTACATTCATGAGAAGTAGTAGTTGCTTAGATTAGAATTAGTGTATAAGTAAGTGTTAGGTCCAATGAAGGCATACATGAATTTATTGTATTAAGATTTATCAAAGGAGGTTTCCCCCTTGAATAATCTAGTGATTCTATAATTTAGTCATTATAATTTAGTTTATCTTATTTGAGTTAATATATTGCTAATTTCATAGTTTATTTCATGTATTTGTAATTATCTGCTAACTTGTTCAAGAAGGATCCTCTTATCTGGTATCAAAGTGCTTTCCAAGGCTATTTTTTTTTATAAATTCTAAACTCTATTCTACTAAATAATTTTTTAAAGTATTTTTCTCATAAATTCTTAACTTTGTTTTATTACATAACTATTCTACATCATAATAATCTATTTCAGATCAAGGTCAAAAAATCTATCCACATAATTGTGGGAAGTGCTTAGATGAAATCCATAAAACTCATTGTGATGTGACCATAGGAAACATAAATTATTCAACCCATTAAGAGGACTTTCCAATGAAATGGACAATAGCTCCTTCCCAATTGAGTAGTTCCCACTTGTGAGGAAAACCAAGAGCTATTATTTATAGGTAAACTCATGGCCAATTTTTTTTTGGAGAGTGGTACTCACTCAGATGGCATTGATGGCCAAAGAGATATCTATTAAACCTTAGGCATACATTAAAACATGGGTCCCATTCTATCAATTTTAGAATATTCCCAGTAGAATCTCAAAACATCAATTAATAGAGTATTAGAAGACTCTTAAAGGAATTGCATTTAAATAGTTGATAAAAACTAGAAACTAGAAAATCTTCATCCTATCAGTCTCATAAAACTATCAATAGAGTATCAATAGACTCTCAGAGGACCTGCAACTAGATATTTGAAAGAAAATATAAAATAGAAAAATAAAAAAATAAAAACATCATTTTTATCCATATCTCTCTATATGTAGTCCTGTTGATCCTCAAACTTATTTAAACACCTAAAATTCCATTCTTAACATGTTTTTCCTTGAGGTCCCATATCCTAACTCCATGCCTGATTCCCACAATCTCAATTTTCTTTTTTTTCATGTTTTACCATAACTTCTACTTTTGTCCTTTTGCCTATAAAATTTTTCATAGTGTTCATCTCCCTTTTCTACTCCTTTGTCCCTCTTTGATAAATTTTCCAATTTTTCCATTTTCACTCCTAAAATTTGCCTCACCTTCATCAATCATACTCCCACTATGAAAAAAATTAGTAAAAGTACCTTTACCCTTTTTCATTTCACCCAATTAAAAAAATTCTTTAGTAAACATGTCTTAACTCTAGTTTTCCTACCCATTAATATATATATATAGATAATTTGGTCATGGTAGTAACTGGAATAGAAGAAAAAACATAGAGGATAAAATTATCACCTTTTAGACCCATATCAAATATTTTGATGAAAAAATTCTTGGCTTCAGTCTTCAACATACCACCATGAAGAACAGACAACATCTAGACTCCTCTTTAGACACTGAGTTTTCTTCTTCCATTAATTTTTGTGGGACAAAACTTAATTTTCCTTGATTCAATGGTGTAGATATGACTAGATGGATTTATTAGGTAGAACAATATTTTAGTCTACCTAATACTTTTGATGTCAACAAGGTCCCACTTTCATCCTTTCACTTAGAACATAAAGCCCTTCAATGCTATCATTGGTATACCAAGGCTCATGATGAGCCTATATGGACCAATTTTTTTACCCTTATTTTACAATGGTTTGGCCCTAGTACTTGTGATGACTTCACTAGAGTACTCACTAAACTTTGACAAATAAGAATTATGAGAGATTATCAAACAAAATTTGAAAAACTAGTCAATCACATAGAGGGATTGTCTAATGAATTCTTCGAGAGTTGATTTGTGAGTGGAATGAAGGATGTAATTCAATTTGATGTCAAAATTTTCTAACCCAACATGATGATGGAACCCTTAGGGTTTGCTAAGTTGGTAGAGGACAAAATCATAGCTCAATAACAATTCAAATCCAATTTTTCTCCATTCAAAAATATAACTCCATAATGATCTCAAAAAATTCCAACCCCAAAACCACTCTTATCAAGCATTTGATTGAATCAAAGATGCAAAATTGTAGAGAAAAAGGACTATGGTATAATTGTGATGAAAAATTCAATTGAAGACATCGATGTGTTGATCAAAATCTTTACTTATTGGATGGGGACTCTCTACCTAAAAATAAAGATTGGGAATATGCTCAAGATACAATAAATGATCCAAAAAAGATCAGCTAATTATGGAACCTGATTCTCAAGAAGACCAACCATGTGTGTGTGTGTGTGTGTGTGTGTGTGTTATTTTGGTCATGGTAGTAAATCAAATAGAAGAAAAAACATGGAGGATAAAATTATCACCCTCAAGACCCACATCAAATATTTTGATGAAAAAATTCTTGGCCTCAGTCTTCAACATACCACCATGAAGAACAGATAGAATCTAGACTCCTATTTAGACACTGAGTTTTGTTCTTCTAATAAGTTTTTTAGGTCAAAACTTAATTTTCCTTGATTTAATGGTGTATATATGACTAGATGGATTTATTAGGTATAAAAATATTTTAGTCTACATAATACTTTTTATGTCAACAAGGTTCCACTTGCATCCTTTCACTTGGAACATAAAACCCTTCAATGGTATCATTAGTATACCAAGGCTCATGACGAGCCTATATGGACCAATTTTTTCACCCTTATTTTACAATGGTTTAGCCCTAGTGATTGTGATGACTTCACTAGAGTACTCACTAAACTTTGACAAATAAGAATTGTGAGAGAATATCAAATAAAATTTGAAACACTAGCCAATCACATAGAGGGATTGTCTTATGAATTCTTCAAGAGTTCCTTTCTTAGTAGACTGAAGGATGTAATTCAATTTGATGTTAAAATGTTCTATCCTAACGCAATGGTATAATCCTTAAGGTTGGCTAAGTTTGTAGAGGACAAAATCATAGCTCAATATTAATTCAAATCTAATTTTTCTCCATTTAAAAATATAACTCCACAATGATCTCAAACAATGCCAACCCCCAAAACTACTCCTTTCAAGCATTTGATTGAATCAGAGATGTAAAACTATAGAGAAAAAGGAATATGTTATAATTATGATGAAAAATTCACTTGAAGACATTGATGTGTTCATAAAAATATTTACTTATTGGATAGGGAGTATCTACATAAAACTAAATATTATGAAGATGTTCAAGATACAATAAATGATCCAAAAAAGCTTAACTGATTGTGGAACCTGATTCTCAGGAAGACCAACCATATATCTCTGTCCATGACTTAGAAAGATTCACCACCCCATAAACCATGTGAGTCAAGGGATACTTCAATAATTTTCCTCTCACAACTTCATTGATTTGGGTAACAATTCAGGTGATAATTCAGGTGATGGTTCTACCCCAATTGATGATGAAACTTTTGGGAGCCATAACTTTTGCATTGTAGCTCCAATTGACTCATGATTTGAAAATTTGGAAAGATAAGAATGAGGAAAACACAGTGAGATGGAATGGATATTTTCTTGATGGATTTTGACCCTAAAAAACCCAATCTAAGTGCCCAAAATTTTAATTTTAGTAGTACACTCTAAAAATAGTAAGTTTCTAAAAATAATAATTCCTTGAATTATGTATTGTTGTAAATCATGGAAGTTAAACCATTTAATCTACCTTGATATTGGTGACCTTCCACATCCTCCTCTTACCTTCAAAACATGTATAAATGAAGATGTAACCCAAAATGGAAATCAAACATCTCTTCTCAGAGATAGGCATATGTTTGGGTTTATAAATTTAATGAATAAAACATTTCTTCTTTGAGATAGAATTATTATTATTGTGTTGTTATTATTTCTTGAATTATCTTTCAACCAGATATTTTGAGTTTTAGATCAATGGTATCAAAGTGGTTTATTCTTAGAGTGTATGATCTCGAGGACAAGGTCAAATTACAAGGATCTTAAGTGGAAATTAGAACCAATAGACTATCCACCTATTCACTCTAAATGACTTCAAATGGTAGACAACACTAAGACATCTGATCCTTATAAGTAAATGGTGAATGAATCCCTCCAACAACAACAAGCATAGATGCTACAATAATTCACCCAAATTCTCCAACAAATTTTGATGGGAAATTTTGGCTCTTCATCTATAACCCCACATCTTTTCAGTACCTCAACACCTTTCAAAGTTCAAGTGAATTTTGATATCCCTAAATTTGAAGGAAAAATTAATGTTGATGTAGTATAAAATTGGTTAGATCAATTGTCATCTTATTTTTATGTAAATAAATTCACTGATAAAGAGAAGATCACTTTTGCTCTTTTAAAAGCATCATTGCCTATCAAAAACTGGTGGAAAGCGTACAAAAAGAGATTCAGTATGGATTATATTGTCCTTGAGGTATAACCTACTTGGGATGATTTTATAGAAGTTGTAAAGGAAGAATATTACACCATTGGAGCATATGAGTATCTATATATAAAGTGGAAATAACTTCACCAAGGTAAGGAACAATCTATTCAAGATTACACTAATATTTTTTATTCTCTATTTGTGAGATTGGACATCCAAGAAAGTGAGAAACACAATGTTCTCAAATATCATAGTAGAATACAATGGTACATATGGGGAGAAATGGAACTCTTCAATTTGGAAACCCTCGATGAAGTATACAAGTTTGTAGTGAAGATTGAGTAGAAGCATGGAAGAATGAATATGAAGAGTCAGCATTAAAAATGGAAAAGTGACAAAGAAGGTCAAACATGAGGCCAAAATTGGAAAAAAAAGGAAGGAAAGATTGGGAAGTGGTGTGATTATAACAAATCTAAAAATTACTCCAAAGAAGAATGTCAAGCCATTAAGTCCTTGCTTTTTGAGTCACAATCCTCAACATCTACTGATCTACCTCATACATAGCCTAAAATTGAAGAGGATGAAGAAGAGATTATAGATGTTAATCTCGATGCTATTGTTGCTTCATCACAGACCCATGAGGAGAGGCTAGATGATAAGGAAAGGTTGTTTCATTCTAAGTTATGGGTGAAAGGTAAGCCTTTGCATTTCATTTTTGATAGTGGGAGTTAAAATAATTTAATCTCTGCTAATGTTGTGAAAATACTAAATTTGTCCATGAAGCATCTCCCAAAGCCATATATTATTGGATGGATGAGTCCAGGGAGAAACCTCTCTATCACCCACAGATGTCTTCTCTCATATGTAATAAAACCTTTCCAAGATGAGGTATTTTTTGATGTGGTCAATCTAGATGTTTGTGATATACTCTTTGGTCAGCCATTCATGTATGATTGGCATGGCATCTATGAATCAATAACTTGAAAGATTACTCTCACTCTTGGAACATGGTGCTATAGGGTACCAAAGGTACCACCTTCTACATCTATCTCCCTGATTAGTGCCAAGAAATTTATTCTCATGGTGGTCAATCCATAAGAATCTAAAAGGGTTTATGTTTCAGCATTGACTACACAAACAACATAATAATATAAATCAATATATAATAAGCTAAATAAGTTCATAGCCTTCCATCCATAGATTAATGGTTAGATAGAAATGGTGAAAAATTAGGCCCTACATAGCTCCACAAAGTATAGTCCATTCCAAGTATGCATCAGGAATCAAATTAAGACACACCTACCACACCTGATGAGGAATATTGATGTAATGGGGACCATTGATTTTCAAGGAGGGAGGAATGATCTGGGCAAAAATTTAGGTGACAATTTGGGTGATGGTTCTACCCTAATTGATGATGAAACTTCTGGGAGCCATAACTTTTGCACTGTAGCTTCAATTATCTCACCATTTGAACCATTTAAAAGATAATAATGAGGAGAACATGGTGAGGTGGCATGGATATTTTATCAAAGAATTTTAATGCCCAAAAACCCAATGGAAGTGCCCCAAATTTTAATTTTAGTAGTGCAGTCCAAAACTAGTAATTCCTCATATTTTGTATTATTATAAATCATGGAAGTCAAACCACTTAATCTCCCTTGATATTGGTGACCTTCCACATCCTCCTACCTTAAAAACATGTATAAATGAATATTTAACCCAAAATAGAAATTAAACATCTTTTCTCAGAGATAGGCATATGTTTGGGTCTACAAATTTAATAAATAAAAAATCTCTTCTCAGAGATAAAATTATTGTTATTATGTTGTTTTTATTTCTTTAATTATCTTTCAACCAAATATTTTCAGTTTTAGATCATTTATTGACCCTCAGATTGCCAAATATGCTAAATATTTTGTTTATCCTTGCTCCAACTTTGAATTCATGATTTCCAATTGGGGCACATTACCTTGCAAAAGGAAGTGTTGTAATGTGCATATCTCTATTGGAGATTATAAATTCCACTCCAGCATTTTTTGCCTTGCCCTTAAGTGGATGTGACATTTTTTTGGGATCCCAATGGTTACACACATGTTTTAGTATTTTTTATGCTTTTTTAATGTGATTTAATTAACTACTAAAAACAAAGTAAATGTAGGTTTTAGAGTTACCTAGTGATGATAGTCGGTTGCACACCATTGATCAAGATTGTGGGAACTCCTCTTTGGCTGGGGAGGAATGACTTGAAAATCACATTAACTCATAAAAAAATAGATTAATAGAAAAATAAGTCAACTACCTAGTAAGAAACAAGTCCCAAAAAGTGATACACTTAAATGGATGTCAGCCCATGATTAACATTCAAGTTTATAAATAAACATGAAATTATAAAGATATATATGGATAAGATATAAATAGATAATTCTAAACATAACTAATCAATAATAAGATTTATGAAATTAAATTAAGCATCCTAAAACTTTATAGCTACATCAACATCCTCTTGGATTATAACTAATTGTTAATTAATGTATTCAAAATTACGTATAAAATCCATAATGCAAATTCCTAGCTCAAGTGCAATTGCACTCTGATTGGAAAATAGAGGTTGAGGGACTATGGTAAGATCAAAGATGTTAATAGAATCATGTACTAATTTGGTCAAGGTCATCTACATGAAAAGATAGATTTTTAAGAAACCAAAATGTAAATTTAATAGATATTGAAGATGCAAAAATAGATTATTTAAGGGTATTTTTAATGTTTAATATGGATCTATTATGATCCTATAAAATTGACATCAATTAAAATGAATCGATGTCAATTCTATGTAAAGGTGTTGAATTATAAAATAGACTATAATGATGGCCTAGAAAATTAATTAAAAAAATTAAAACTAAATGTAAATAAAAAACATAGAGATGTAGAAGATAAATTAAACTTAAATATAAAAAGAATACTGACCTTGGATGGTTAAAGATGTGCAAATAAAGAGATGCCAAAACAAGGTAGATGGCCTTCAAAAATCACCTGATAATGTCACAAATTAAGTGTTCTTCAAAGTGGTAAGGTGTTGGTAATGTTTATACGTATATTCAAGACTGGTTTGTACAAATTTTTTTGATCAAAATGGCTTCCTTACTTTCACATTTATTCCTCTCAAGAAATAGAGGTTTGTTATATATTTATGGTTCAATGTCGATCTAAGAGAATCAACATCGATTGAGGAGGATCGATGTCGATTATCTTGATTTGGTAAAAAGTTAGCTAGGGCTATTTTAAACTGTGTGATAAATAAAATGAATGAAACACTAAGTTATTTCATGGGTTTTTGATGAGGGAGGTGGTTAAGAGGATGGTTGGGTGGTTGGGATTTTTTTTTAATTTGTTTTTTGGATTTTTACATTAAGGATAGTATAAAAAGGGTTAATTACTATTTAACCATGGTAATTAAGTTTAATTAACCTATGTGGTAAAAGTGAAAGGGGTGAGGTGAATGTAATTATTTTCAATAATTACAAATGGGGGACATTATGTTAGTAATAACATAATAATATGGTGATACATCAACTTAATACAAAAGGGTGTATAAAAGTAGCATCTATATTTTCCCCTTTTTATGGTGTGGCATGCAATAGTGGGCTATGAGACAAAAACTATAAGATGTCAATGCCCCAAGTTTATTATCAAGAGGTATCCCCCCTCATATTGGGCACTAAGAAGTGAAATAAAATGGATGATGGGTTTGAACAAGATGGAATGGATAACAAATGTGGGTGAGGTGAAATAGACAAGTGAAAGATAGCTAAGGACACACAAAAAATGTGGATAGATATAATAGAATTCCAAGTTTACACTTAATGGAATAAAAATTTATGCAACTAGTAATGCCCCAAAGACTGAATAAAATAACGAAATGCCATAGCTAAAATAGGTAGGCTTATGAAAAAGGATATCAAGAGAATAAAAGATAGGAATAGAAAACCAAAGCATCTACTGTGCATATGGTGTATGTGTTACCTAGATACAAATGTTCTTAGGATAAAAATACACCCTTAGGATCTTACAAGGGGAAAGATACCAAAAAACAAGGGTATGCCTTAAGGAGATGAGGGAACTGACAAGGGTCAATATTCCCAAATCTAAAGGGTAATAAGATTAAAAAATGGGATAGCTATAGTAAAGGCAATAAGATAAGGCTTTGGAACCAAACTAAAATCATGTGAAATAGTCCAAGAATGTAAAAAATTAAGAAGCTAAAGCAATCGACATCGATCAAAAATGGATCAATGTCAATTAAGGGAATCAACATCAATCAAAGTGATTGATGTCAATCATGATAAATTCTATATATAGGAATCTGATGTGGCATACAACTCATTTGGATATCAACATGAATAAGAATCTGAGAGCAAAATTTGACATATATTAACCTTGTAAGTGGAGGTGAGAGATAATAGAGGTGAGTGAGAGTAGATGATGACAATGATGACTGCAACATGAGATAGGCATTTTATCTTTGGTTAAATTTAGAAATTTATTTATGTTTTATTTTGTTTTGAGTTATGTATTAGAAACTTGGGTTGATATGAAAATTATGGGGAAAAGGGGGTTAGATAAGTATATGCTTTTTATTTAAGGAATGTACAACATAGGGTAAATTTTTTTTTGTTTTTTTGGGTTGAGAAACTCATCATCGATCCTAGAGGATCGACATTGATAAAAAAGGGATTGACCATGATCCATAGGATCATTGTCAATTGGTATAGAATTGGCATCAATCCTTAGAGGATTAATTGAAAACAAAAAAATTAGGCATTTGATTAACTAAAAGGATGTTTTTGATTGGCACAAGAGTTGTGGATGATGAGAGATAGGGTCCCTCCACTATTGGTGTAATTACAGGAGTTTATGAGTGATAAGGAGTAGGCATATCTCAAGGTAGTTATATTACAAGGGATTTTTCATTATCACCATTTCCATTGGGATATCAACATGATAATGGTGTTTTTAGAGTGGTGAGATTATACCACCAACACATTTTGGTTATTGATAGGTGAAATGATGATCACTATAGAGGATATCCACCATATTCTTTGAGTACTAGTTCTAGGTGTTCTTGTATATATTGTGGATGAGGTTGGATGAGCGATGGTGTTGGCACACTTATATGATGAAGATGTAGTAGATATCATATTCCTTGTTTTGGGGTTCTCTTTCTATCCATTATATGACTAGGATCTTCTGGAGAGACTTATATTGATGATGATGATGCTAGCACTGACTTTTTATGTACTACCATAATTTGGGAGAGGATGACTACCATGGAGTTTCACTGGTGTTATAGTAGAAATGGTATATTTATAGATGATTTTTGCTTGGATGCCCATACTATTAGGGTAGATATATATAGAGTTATAGAGCTGACATATTAGGCACCACTTAGGGCTTGATATTGCATTTATATTACATTACTGGGTGTATGATCACATCCATGTGATTTTCCCTATAGGGACTCCATGAACTAGATTTGGGGAGATGGTATATAATGTAATATTCTTTTAGTGGAAGGAAGATCTGATTTTCCACATGTAGATAGGGTGGTGTAGGATCTAATGCACTAGAGATAGGTGTTTAGTGGCTTATAGATAAGGGATGTGATTTGGAGGCCTTAGTAGACTTCTTAGCATAGTTTGGGTTAGTAGTGGAGATAGGAGATGTGGCCTAAGAGATATGGGTACATGGATGACAACCAGAGCACCTTGAGTTATTTTACTTTGATAGGGTCCATTGATAGTTTAGGTTATTAAAAGATGTTCCCTTAGCCCCATACTTGTATAGGTGGGAGGATATAGAGTTAGATTGGTTGGCACCTGATACTACCATTGTTTTGATCGGACCATAGGAGGAGCCTACAGTAAGTGACCTAGATGATGTTGGGTATATATATGATTACATAGTTTGGTTTGTAGTTGAAATGGAAAGGAGATAGGAGAGAGTAGTTAAACCATGACATGGGGTGGTTATTGAGGAGGCAAGGGAGGCTGAAGAGGTAGAGAGAAGAGAGGTAAAGTAGGTGGCTCAACATACACACATGGAGGAGGAACCATTATAAGATGCCCCAGATGTGCACATGGAAATGGGACCTTTATAGGATTCCCTAGCATATGATCATATATATATAGCTTTAGTTATTACTGAGAGGGATAGTCTGAGGGCTAAGCTATAGGAGGCATGGGAAGCCCATGTTACACTACAAGATTAGATTTCTATATTACAGAGTGATCTAGATATCATGAGGGGGCAATGTGATTACGCCATATAGGAGTGAGACAGATATAGGATAGAGCTAGATTATATTATATCTACTTCAATACAGAGACTAACCCTAGACATTAAAAGTTCTAGCATGACACCTTCTACATATATGATACCACTCTATTAATATAGGGATTTGCTTGTAGAGATGTCATATTATGAGAGGATAGTATAGAGGTGGCTACCTAATTTTACTTGGTTTTCTTCATACATGGTTAACCACTATATATCAAAGAGGAATCATGAGGGTACTGTTAGTTTAGGGAGTATAGCAAGCCAAAGAGGAGATGATGAGGGAGGTGATAGCATTCACCTCAACAAGGTTGAGTTCACTGAGAAGAGCATACTGTATGGGCTGAGAGCCCCATTTGTATTCATAGTATGACATTTATATATACCTTTTATATATATATAGACATTTTTATGTTTATGAATGGATCATGTGTATTTGTTTATGGATTTATTAATGGTTATAGATATTTTATGATTTTACGGATGGTTTATAGATTTAGATATTATGTGTTCTAATTTTGATTAGTGTTATCATGTATTGCTATGGATGGATTCTAGATTATGGATGTGATGGATTATAGATTTAGATGTTATGTTTTTAATTTTGATTAATGCTTATATATGTTGTGGATGTTTATGGATTGATGTAGATGTTATGCTTTTATATTAATGGATTATGAGTTTGAATTATTCTAAATAATAATTATGGATTATAGATTTTAGTGATTTATTGCTATGAATTTATGAATTTTAGTGATGACAGTTTATGGATTTTCTTGACATTGACTTGGACCATAACCAGAAAGAGAATCTTACATACACATGGCATATACGTCCTTAGCTAGATGATAAGAGATATTGACACAACCTTAGTTCACTTAGAGCTTTGACCTTGGTTTTTTATACTAGGACTATTATACTTGTTGATGGGATGGGGGGAATGTATTGATTTTAGAGATAACATTCTCCACACCATATTTTTGAAATTAGGATTTATCTTTCAGGGATTAATTTTATGCTAACAAGTAGGTTGATCAATACGGGAAGCTTACAATTAGAAAGTTGATCAATGCAGGAAGCTTTCTTAGGATACTACTTTTGAAAATTTATTTTATTGCTTTGTTTCTTTTTTAGGGATTTAAATGACATAATTTGAAAACTAATCAATGCAAGAATATTTCTACTTGGTAGCGATCCTTCAAGGGAGTGGTCTACATTTTGATGTTTTTTCATAACTCTCCTTCAAGGGATCAGTATGTTATTTTTCATTTATATATTTGATTACAACTATCCTTCAAGGGATTAGTCTATTTATTTATCCCATTTTGATAATTTTTCTTTTCATTGCTTAATTGATTATGGATCCCAAAAAAATAGTAATGTGAGTTGACATGAAAAGATACCTTAGGATATTTTCCAGGAATTCAAGACATGGGGTGGTTGTGTTATCTTGGAAAATTAGAGACTTTTAAGGAGTAAGGGAAATAATAATCTGGGATTTCTCCCATAATAGGTGAAACTTATCCATAAGAAAATGCTATGAATAGAGCCAAGGTATTAATATTCAAGGTTGGGGTTATAATGACTACTAGATAACTACATAATTCTCATATCATTATTTGGTGTTTAAGATAGGGGGAGATGATAGTAATTTGAGATAAGCTAACCAAGATGAGTCAATATATATTAACTATAAAAATATGTAGATACAATGCATTAAGAGGTTCACACTTTGGTTTACCATTAAGAGAGGCCAAAAGATATGCCTCAGATCCATATTTATGGGTTATGATGTATGTTCCAAGCCAATTCAAAGAAAATTTACCCCTTTTACTTTATTCCATATTAGTAACATTTTGATTTTATTTAAGTACAAGGTCTCCAATGTTAAATTCTCATTTTTTTACATGATGATTATATGCACATTTTAATCATTCTTGATATATATGAAAGTGATCAAGGGCTACTAGACAATGCTCATCTAAGAGCTAAAGTTGGGATAAATGTTCCTAATGAAAATAATCAGCAAAAATGATGTCTTTAAGGGAAACATGAAGAGAGGGAATTTTGAGTTCTAAAGGGAGTACAACTTCCATACCATAGACTAGGGAAAAAAGATTAGCACTTGTAGAAGTTTGTGTACTAGTTCGATGTGCCCATAAGGCGAAAGGGATACAAAGATGCCAATCCTTTTTGGCTTCATTGATGACTTTGGTTAGGATTCTGACCATATTTTTATTAGATTCTTCTATTTGACCATTAGCCTAAGGATAATAAGGTGAGAAAAAACTCAATTTGATTTTAAATGAATCACATAGTGCCTGGACTTTCTTATTCTTAAAATATTTTCCATTATCTATTATTATTTTAGATGGAACTCCAAAATGAAAAATAATTTGATGATGGATAAACTCAATCTTTTATGCCTTAGTCAAGATAGCAGCATAGCTTCCACCCACTTGGTGAAGTATTCTGTGGTGGTAATGATGAAACTGTGAAATTGAGAGGACTTAAGATTGATTTTACCTATAAGATCAAGCCCCCACTATGAGAATGGCCAAAATTACCTTGTTAATTTCAAATATTTACTAGGGACATGAGATAATTTTTCATGCTACTGATATTTTACACACCTCTTAGCATATGTGCAACAATCTTGATTCAGAGTGGGCCAATAGTAACCTAGATGTAAGATCTTCTTAGTGATTGTGCAACCACTAAAGTGTCCACCACATGACCCATCATGTACCTCTTGAATATCTAAGGTAACTTCATGATTTTAGAGACAACAAAGACTAATACCATCAAATCTATGCTTATATAGAACACCCCCAGTATAGTGTAGTGGGTAGCTTTCTATTGGAGGACATGTTTGACACCTTTGGATATATGGGGAGGAGATAATACTATAGAAAAATAAGTAAATATTTATGTATACCATGGCTCCTCCTAGTTTTCCTCAATATTATTAATAGATAGAAGATTAGTTCTTGTATAGAAAGGTTGGTTGACTCGATGGATAAAAGAGGCAAGAGATGCCATATTATCAGTGAACTTATTAGTTTATCTAGGAGTAGTTTGGATGGCATAACATTAAAAAAATGGATAAGAGTTGATTGGCTAAGGTCTTATATCTTTGAAGGATAACATTATTGCATTGATATACACAAGTAATTTGATTGACCACTAGCTGTGAATCACCATAGATATTTGAATCCTAATGTAAGGATAGTTTGGAGCCCTCTAATCAATTCTTTATACTCAACCATAATATTGGTGTAATCAAAGTCTAACTTAAGAGATAAAGGCATGGCAATACCTTAATGGGGGATTAATATAATTCCTATACGACCGCCTCATTCATATTTAGATCCATCAAAGAATATAGTCATTTGATATTCTAGGATTAACTGAGAACTGGATGCAATAGATTCATCAAGGAATTCACAATTGATTGGTTGATTATCACTAAGAGGTGCTTCAGCCAGCTGATCATCAATAATTTACCCTTTAACAAATTTTTGGTGGATAAATTCTAGATTAAACTTAACTATAATCATAATCCATATACCCATCTATTGATTATAGTAAGGCTTAGAATACATGAACTTAAGGGGATTAGTACTCATAATTACGTACATCTTATGGTTAAGTAGGTAGTGATGAAGTTTAGAAGCTAAAAGAACCAATGCTAGGCATAGTTTTTTGATATATGGATAATGTGTTTCATATTCTTTAAGGGTATGTCTTATATAATAAGTAGCTTGCTCTTTAAGATGCTCATCTCAATGGGAAAGCATATCACCTAGATCATGATGTGTAGCTGAGATATAAAGGAAGAAAGGATGTCCTTATTTAGGTGGAGTGAGGATATGAGGTGATAAAAGATAGTCTTTGAGTGTGTTAAAGGCTTCTTGACAATGAGAATCCCATACAAAGTGACTATACTTCTTTAATAGATGGTGGAAAGGTTGACATCGATTGAAGAGCTGGGAAATAAAATGACAAATAGACTAGAGTTTGCCTTGTAAATTATGAATATGCTTAAGTTTGGATGGAGGAGGCATCTCTAAAATAGCCTTAATTTTAGTGGGATCCACTTCTATTCCATGAATAAAAATAATGAAACCTAGGAGTTTACCCATCAAGATGACAAAAATGCACCTTTTTGGATTTAGATGCACACGATAATAGAGTAGATAATCTTAATGATCTTTACAAAGTTTTGACTTCCCGAGGAGGTCATTTACATAGTCTTTAATAATTTTGTGGATTATGTCATGAAATATATAAGTCATGACCCGTTGATAGGTGGTTCTTGCATTGTTTAGGCCAAAAGGCATATCACAGTAGCAAAAAGTCCCCCAAAGAGTAAATAAATATAGTTTTATGTTGATCTTTTGATGCAATAAGTATTTGATTGTAACTTAAGACTCCATTCATAAGGGACAACATTTCATGGATAGTTTTTAGGTCTACCAACTAGTCTATATTAAGGAGAGGGAAATCATCCTTCAAACAAGTGAGATTTAAATCTTGAAAATTAGTAAAAATGTGGAGTCCCCCTATAGGTTTAGTGACTAGAATTATGTTGGACATCCACTAAGGATAATCAATGGGTTGAATAAAGTTAGTAGATAAAAGACATTACAGTTCCTCTTTTACTAGGAGTATGATGCAAGGATGTTGTTTGTGGATTTTTTGCTTCATCAACCTAGCATCAACAAAGGTAATGATGTTATGGATAATAATTATGGGTCAATAATAGGCATATTGGTATAATACTAGGCAAAGGCCTTACTAAAATCTGATAAAAAAGTGGTAAAATCCTAGTTTTCTTATGGATTTAAGACTTTGCTAATTTTAATAATCCTTGGGGTTTCCTAAAACCCAATATTAATATCAATAATGGCTTCATTTAATAAGCTAGATATTTCATATGGAAGATAATTTCATAGATAAGATTTTTCATCACCCAAATGAGTCAAGATTGACTCATCATCCTAACACTAAAAAATAGGAATGGTTGGCATATCATGTCATATTAAGTTAGGATATGTCAAAGGGATGGTTCATATTTCACCATCATGGTGGAAGATGAGGGGTTTTAAGGAGATCACATTGACTAAAAAAATTTATAAGGGATGGATATAGTATCACTGGTCGAGGAAGAGGTATCAGATGATGAAGATAGTTCTTCTTCCAAAGATGGTAGAAGAATAGGTTTGGGGGTAGATTTAAAATCTTTATTAAAACCTAAGCCATTATTTTCATGTGGTTTTTTGAAATATCCTAATGTGACATTGTGGGGACCCTGCTCATATCTACCCATGCCAAAATCTTTTTAGGCACAAAAATAGAGATATGTTTGCATGAACTAGGGATTCCTAAGAAAGGAGAAATTAGATGTAAAGGGTTTAGCACAAGTACTATCATTAGGTTCTAAGGTAGCTTTATTGATCCCACTATATATTAAGTGATTACATAGGAAAGGTGGTCCAAAAAGAATGAGATCACCTAGGTTGGGTGAATACATGAGTTGTTTATTAGGATGACCATATTCTCTAGGAGTGGGTAAGGTGTTAAGGGTTAATAACTAGTATTCCCCCGTCAAAAGCTACTACATCAAGGAGTTAATAGAATCCAAATTAGGTAATTTTGAAGCAAGGATAGGCATGCTAGTTGAGACTTGATTAGAAGATGAAGATGGAATTGTATTAGATGAGGATATTATGACATCACTTGGTTGAAAGCTAAAGTTGCATGATTTAAAGGGATGAGGATTAGTAGGGATGATTTGACTTAGCCTTCATGTTTATATTTAATGTACCGATGGGCTATGGAGGGTACACATCAAATCACATGAACCATGGATGTCCTAGTAATTTTTTTTATTGGAATATTCCTTCTATAATGTAAATAAGCTTGTGGAAAGTGTGATAACCTATTCAAATAGGAAGGATTACTACTCTTATTGTGGATGCTAGCATGTCATTAAATCATAGAGAATTGTTGAGGATTAGGAAACAATGTTTTTTGGTAGTTATAACTATTAAAAAGTGTCTGAAGAAATAATATTAATAATGGCCCCATTATCAATCATAACTCTTTTAATTCATGTTATATTTATTTGAGTTGTGATGAAAAATGGGGGATCTTGATCTTTGGGTGATAAAGGAACAACCTCAAAATCAATAAAACTAATAGTTGATACCATATGAAGGGATCCTATAGAATCCAACAAAGTTTGAGGTTTGTTTGGTCAGAACTTAATAGCTTGGAGATCTTCTATCATTGGTTGTCGATATTGTGGATAATTTTTCATAAGCTCATATAATGACATATTTATTGGCATTTGGTGGAGTTGTTTTAGTATGGATATTTATTCTAATTCCTTGGCTTTAGTTGGGGTGGTTCATATAATATAAACTTTAAGATTTTGTTTAGATGGTTTAAGAGTGTTAGGGATAGAAGATTCCATAATTTAAAACTTATCTTTATTAGTATTTTGGTTTTGAGAATGGGTGGTTACGTGGATGACATCAATATGTAAAAAAGTTAGATCTAAAGAGGTGAATGACTCCTTATCACTTATGGGAATATCAAGATTATGGATAGGTGGAATGGATAGAATAGTGACCTTTTGCTTAGGAGTTTGATCATTTATATAATCAATTAAGAGGTCATCATCCTAGACTAACTTTTGGATTATAGCCTTAAGGGATTTAAATTTTTTTGTATCATGTCCAAGTTCTCTATGATATGCACATATTTCTTGATTTATATACCAAGCAAGTATTTGAGGATGAAGGTTAACATACCTTATAGGTGGTAGCATAATGAAGGATGTATCCAATAATTATTTCAGTATTACAACGTAAGATCCTTTCAAAGGGTCATATTATGGTTTTACAGGGGTTTTGATAATAGGCTCTTTTGGTAAAGTATTACTCATTTGGTTTTGTTGCTTATCCTTAATAGGAGGCATAACTTTAAGCTCTTTTCCTTTATATTTCTCTAATGGTCCCTTAATGGAGGAAGGTGGATATTGAGATTGAGGTGTACTTAACAATGGAGGGGGATTTTTTATTTTCCCATGTATTTGAATTGACGGACCTATGACAAGGATAGAAGATGGATGAGGACCTAAAATAGATGATGGAGATGATACAAAAGGGATAGATCCTTTATTATTTCATGTGTTAAGAAAAGAGGGAGGAATTAGACTAAGGTTTTTAAATTTTGATGTTTGAGAAAGTTTGAATTTAATGTGAGGATGAGATAAGCCTTTCTTTGGTGGAATACCAAGACAATTGTCCTAGCTATTAATGATAGGAGCTTTACCCTTTCCTTTAGTATTTTTGGGGTAAGGAGGTGTTGTGATAAAGGATGGTTTCAGAGGGGTTAGATGTTCAAATATAGAAGTATCAAGATGTTTATCTGTGACATCTCAAGGAGTAGTTTCATTTTCCCTTTTAGGAGGTTCACTATGAGATGGTGAAGGGGATGGTTTAGATGAATGATCACATGTAATAAGATCAGGGAGCTCTACAGGGATTTTAAGACTAGTTTTAATGATCTCAGGTTGACTTATATCAAAATCATCTCCCATAAGGAGAGCTAAGACTTAAGGTTCCTCCAAAGATTTTTTAGGTAATAATTGATGATATATTGTATCAATCATATGAGTATCTTGATTTTGTGTTTCTCTAGGGTTAGTTTGGACTTTGTTCAATGTGGATTAATGGTTTGGACTTTGTATCAATCATATGAGGATCATTTGGATTATCTAACTAAAGGTCCCCCTTGCCAATGAGGTTCTATACCAATCATTTAAAAGATTGGAATCATTTTATGTCATGTATTATTACCATATGATAAGCCCAAAACTCATCTTCTTTATACCAATAGGGTTTAAGATGTGTATCATCTACTGATCTAATTGGAGGGAGTTCAATAACATTTGCTTATAGGAGTTTATCTAATATTGAAGTATAAATCTCTCCTATAGGGGTATATTTCTTAGGGGGGAAATGAGTAAGGCCCCTAGGTTGCTACATTTGAGAAGTATAAGACCTTGATTGGTTGGATGTTGGAGGGGAATAAGTTTTTATAGTAACTATATTTTCTACCCCTTTTGGTATAGGATTACTTTTGTTGCTTTTAGAGGGGTTAGATTTGAATTTTTTATTATGTAACTTAACGTTTCCCTCTTTAAAGCCATAGAGTTCAAGCTTGTAGGCCATGGTAAAGGCTTAGTCAAAAGTTTTAAAAGTTTGAATTTATAATATGGATGATATATGTTTTGCACAAAAATGTGAAAACAATTCAATTAATTCTATTTGTGGCAAGGAAAAGGTTATTTGGATGATTAATTTATGCCACCGAGCCATAAAGTCTAATATGGATTCATCATCAAATTGTCTAATAGCATAAAGATCCATGATAGTCACTTTTCAAGAAATATTGATTGAGGAGTGTTCCAAGAAAATTTGGGCCAATTGCCCAAAGGAAAAAATAGAATGTTAGGGAATGGAATTGTATCAATCTAATGCAAATCCTACTAATGATATGGAAAATGTTCTAATTAGGATGACATAATCATGTGCTATAATATAACACGTGTGTCAAAAGGCTCTAAAGTGTTGTTGGGGATATTCTTTGTTTTGGAGTTTAGTAAACTTAGGAAGCTCCCATTTTGAGGGATATGGTTAGATATGGATAGAGGGATGGATTAGCTCATTAAAAAATTTCTCATATGTGAGCATTATATTATTTCAAGTGGTGGAGGCTTCCAAACTAACCATCATATTCATAAAGATGTTTGTGAAGTTTTTCTAAGTGTTATTCTAAGGTACACTTCCTAAGACATTTTTATAAAGGGGTTGATAACTTGGTAAAGAGGTAGACATAGGCTATGAGGGAATGTATCCTATTGTATGAGATATAATAGGTTGAGATGCCACTATGTATTGTGGGACTTGTAAAAAAATATTTTGTTTTGGGAAAGACTATAAGTAAGTGGTTATCACTGGTTGTGATGAAGCCACATACTGAGTAGCTGAGGAGACATACTATTAGAATGGTTGGGTATAAGGGATTTGTTGTGTGTGAGGGATTTTTTTTGTGTGAGGTATTTGGTATGAAACATATGATAAATTCATTCTAATGGGTGGGATAATTTTAATAATTGACACCACTAATTTTTTTGGAGGTATAATGGATATAGGTTGAGTGGTATTTTGAATCTGAGTAACGAGGGTTGGAGAACTAGTAGATACTATGAATGGTTGGTTATTTAAGGGTATTATCTAAGAATTAGATCCATATGGAAGATATTTGGTGGAAAATTTTACCATGGCCATGGTAAATTATCTAATTCTCTTAGTTCCCTTGAAAGGCATCCCATACACATATGGAGAGCCTTGGGTATGGGGGGAAGGAGAAATATGAATCGCTCGATTATGAAGGTAATAATTGAGAGCAATGATATTTTTATACAATATTTATACAAAGGAAGGATATCCTTGAGGATAATTTTTTAGGAACACAAGACTCTCAAAGGAATCAGGGGAAGAGGTAGGACTAGGTGTATGCTCCATTAGAGAAGATGTAACACCTTCTTCGACTTCCTTTTTTGATTATTGTCTAGACAAAACCATAAGATAGAAAATAAAAGCAAAAATAAAAAATATAAATAAAACTAAAATTTCTTTTTGAATTATCTCATTTTAATTATGGATGAAAGACACACACACTAAAGTCATTCCAAAAATTGTTTTTATCTCTTTTAAATTTAAGATGTGAAAGGAAATATAAAAAAAGAAAGGATAACAAAGGTCCTAAGAAATGATAATCTAAGGATGGTTTTAGGTATTTTATCTTTGAATTCAAGGAAATATATATTGGTATTAGTATGTGGCTTGATACTTGGGGCTTGCTCTCCTCACATCACAATCCCACAGCCAGTATGGGTGCTTAGCCAAAATATACCAATGGTCCAGAGATTATACTCAACTAGAGAATTAAGTTGGTCCTCCCTTTGGTGGTGAAATCCAAGTAGGATCATTAGAGAAAGGTTACCATAAGGTGATGAAATCCCTATTAGTTTCCTTATGTCAAGTGTTAAGATGTGTTTATTATGATAGTGATTTGGCTTGTGTGTTGATAAAGTGATGACTATGATAGATTTCTACCTAGATTATTCTATGTGAAAGAATATAAACAAGAAAGATGAATGCAATTTATTCTAACTTTTTAAGAAAAGGAAATAAAATGCATTCCTAATGTTATATTTGGATGAATGCACAAAAATAAAGAGAAAGGGATCAAATTCAATGATTTTGAATTTAACAGAGAAAAATGAGACCTATAGGTCCCACCGGGTGTGCCCAAATGTTTTAGTATTTTTTATGCTTTTTCAATGTGATTTAATTAACTACTAAAAATAAAGTAAATGCAAGGTTTAGAGTTACCTGGTGATGAATTTTGGTTGTGCATCATTTATAAATCTTATGAGAACTCTTCTTTAGCTAGGGAAGAATGAATTGTAAATCACAGTAACTCATAAAAAAAGGATTAATAGAAAAATAAGTGGGTTGCTTGGTAATAAACTAGTCCAAAGAAGTGATACACTTCCTTAGATGGATGTCATCCCATATTTAACATTCAAGTTTATAAATAAACATGAAATTAAATATATATATATATATATATATATGGATAAGATATAAATAGATAATACCAAAGATAACTAATCAATAACATGATTCATGTGATTAAAGTAGACATCCTAAAACTTTGTAGCTACATCAACATCCTCTTGGATTATAGCCAATTTTTCATTAATATATTCAAAATTATGTATAAAATCCACAATGTAAATTCATAGCTCAAATGCAATGTCACTCTAATCAACAAACAGAGGTTGATGGACTATGGGAAGATCAAAGATGCTAACAAAATCATGGACTAATCTAGGCAGGCTCATCTACATGAAAAGATAGATTTTTAACAAAGTAGAATGCATATTTAACAGATACTAAAGATGTAAAAATAGATTGTTTAAGGTTATTTTTATAGTTTATTAGGGATTGATGATGATCCTATAGGATCAACATCAATTCAGATGAATTGATGTTGATTTTATGTAAAGGTGATAAAATATAAAATAGACTATAATGATGGCTTAGAAAATTAATAAAATAATCAAAACCAAATGTAAATAAAAACATAGAGATGTAGAAGATAAATAAAACTTAAATATGAAAATAATACTGACCTTGGATGGTTGAAGATGTGAAAATAAAGAGATGACAAAACAAGGTAGATGGCCTTCAAAAATCACCAGATAATTTCACAAACCAAGTATTCTTCAAAGTGGCAAGGTGCTGGTAATATCTATACGTAGATTCGAGAGTGGTTTAGAGAAAATTTTGAAATAAAAAATGGCTTCCTTCCTTTCACATTCATTCCTATAGATCAATGGAGGTTTGTTGTATATTTATGGATCGATGTCAATCTAAGATAATCAGCGTTGATCAAGGAGGATCAATGTTGAATAGCCTGATTTGGTAAAACGTTGGCTAGGGTTGTTTTAAACCATGTTCCAAATAAAGTGAATGAAACACTAAGTTATTACACAAGTTTTTTATGAGTGTAGGTGGTTAAGAGGATGGTTTGGAGGTTGCATAAATCTTATTTTTATTTATTTTTGGGCTTTTTACCATTAAGGATGGTAGAAAAATGGTTAATTACTATTTAACCATCATAATTAAGTTTAATTAACCTATGTGGTAAAAGTGAAAGGGGTGAGGTGAATGTAATATTTTAAATAATTATGAATGGGGGCCATTATGTTAGGAATAACATAATAATGTGACAATGCATCAAGTTAATATAGAAGGGTGTATAAAACTAGCATCTATAGCACACTTGAACCCATCTTATGAGATTTTGCTAAACTTTGAATGGAATTTTCAAACAATGGGAAAAAACACACATTGAAAGGATTACAACTAGGGTCTCTCAACATCATAAGTTCACATCACATGGAAAATATTCTTAATAATAATTCACATGACATCATTTCCTAGCTCCATTCCATTCAAATTTAACCATCAATAGTCTCCACTACTCCTTCTGATATACAAACCATTCTACATAGTTATGCACATGTCTTTGCCAAACTAGTGGGATTGCCACCTTCACAGCTAGAGGACTATCATATTCATCTCCTTCTTATAAGTTTTCCTCCTATCATTAGACCCTACCACTACCCATTTTAGCAAAATATTGAGATCAATATGCTCATTTGAGACTTATTGAAGCAAGTAACTATTCATTTTAGTACCAACCCATATTTTTTCCCAGTTCTCCTTATTCAAAAAAAGATCGATCATGGCACCTTTACATTAAATTCCATGCACTTAATCACATCACAATAAATAATAATTTATTGATCCTTATTATTGATGAGCTGTATGGTTCTCATTTTTCTCAAAGTTAGATCTCCACTCTAGATATCACCAGATCCAGCTTCATGAGGATGATATCCCAAAGATAACTTTTTGCATTCATGATGGGCACTATGAGTTTTTAGTCATACCCTTTAGCCTCACTAATTATAATTCAACATTATAGGCATTGATGAATAAAATATTCTATCCCTACTTTTATAAAGTCATTATGGTCTTCTTCGATGATATCCTCATCTATAGTAAATCATGGTCTGAGCATCTCCAACATATGAAGATTGCATTCCAACTTCTCTCTGACCATCATCTTTATGTGAAATAGTCCAAATATGCTTTTGGATAGGATGATGTGGAGTATTTTGGGCATATTTTTTTAGACCAAGGGGTTTGAGTGGATCCTAAAAAAATAGCTACCATGACAAATTGGCCTCATCCTCAAACACTTAAGAGTCTCCATGGTTTTTTGGAGCTAACTAGATACTATAACAATTTTGTCAAGGATTATGAAAATATTTTAGTTCTACTAATAGCTATGTTTAAAAAGGATAATTTTACATGGACTCAAACTATTGAGTGTGCATTTGAAGAATTGAAACAAGTTATGTATACTACACTTATTTTAGCTATGCAATATTTTTCCAAGAGCGACTATTGTAGCAATGGACTTTGTTATATTTTCCTCTAAGAAGGATTCCCCATTGCATTCACTAAAAAATCCCTTTTTTGCAATAATTTAGTAATCTTTAATTATGATAAGGAAATTTTGGCCATTTCACATGTAGTATAGAAGTGGTAGACATACCTACTAGGGAATCATTTTTGCATCAAAATTAATCATCAGAGTTTGGAATATTTCCTAGAAAAATGGGTCTCCACTCCATCACAACAAAAATAGGTTATAAAAATCATAGGATATGACTATGAGATCACTTATAAGAAGGGTGAAGATAATATTATTATTGATGATCTATCTTGCACATTTGCAAACCAAGCTTCCCTTTCAACTATATCCATGCCTATTGTAAATTGATTGGATGTTATACAATAGGGGTATGTCAATGACTCCTCATTATCTCAAATCATTCAATATTTGGCCACTAACCCATATATTATACCACATTATTCTTTAGATGGTGCTTCTCTACAATATAAGGGTCATCTAGTGCTTACCCAAATCATAGGACTTTAGCAAGCTATATTCTATGAACTCCATACTTTTCCATCTATAGGGTACTCAGGGTTTCTTAAAGCTTATGAGCAGGCATGATGTAACTTATTTTGGAAGGGAATGAAAAAGATAATTAAACATATGGTGGATAAATGTGATACTTTTCAATGCAACAAGGGTGAAATAACACTCATCCTTAGGTTGCTTTAACCCTTGCCCATCTCTACCAAGATTTGGATGGATATTTCTATGGATTTCATTAAGGGTCTCCCTAGATTTGGAGGAAAAATAGTGATCTTGGTTGTGGTTGATTACCTTTCCAAATATAGTCATTTTTGTGCCCTCATCCATCCCTATACTACCTCCACATTCATAGAAATTTTCTTGGGCAATATTTTTCATCTTCATGGAATTATTTCATCTATTATCTTAGATCATGATGTAACCTTCACCAACCATTTTTGGATAAAACTATTTCATTGTGCTGACACCTAAATGAAGATGAATTCTAGGTATCATCTCCAAATGGATGGGTAGACTAAAATTATAAACAAATGCTTGGAAACATTCCTTCATTACTTCTCCTCAGAATAATAACATTAGTGGGCAAAGTGTCTCCCTCTTTTTGAATGATGTTACAATACCTCCTACCACGCTTCAAAAAAATGACTCCATATAAAGTAGTTGATGGTCAAGCACCACCAATGATCCTTCCATACACCCCTAGTAGTTTATCAATTTAAGAGGTTGAAATGATTCTCTAAACTTGGGATCAGATTATCAACACCCTACAGGACAATCTTCATATAGCAAAAAATCAAATAAAATAACATGCTGATCCAAACCATTCTAAGTGTACTTTTCAAGTAGGTGATATAGTTTTTACTCACCTACATACATATAAGTAATCCTCCCTAAAAATAAAAGGGCATCATAATATAGCTCCAAAGTTATATGGACCCTATAAGGTTCTTTAAAATATTAGGTCAGTTGCTTATAATTTAGAGCTCCTACCTTCTTCCAAAGTTCACCTAGTATTTCATGTCTCTTGTCTGAAGAAATTTCTTAGCATAAACATCAGAGTGTAGACTATTTTACTAGAACTTGATAATAAATGATCCATCTTTTTTGAGCTAGAGGAAATCCTAGATATTTGTATATGACAACTTTGCTCTCAATCTATCATAGACGTTTTAATTTAGTAGCACATAATGCAATTAGAGGATGTAACATGGGAACCACTATTTTAGATTCAACACCAATTTCCACATCTAAAGCTTTGAGGATAGATTTTTCTAAGAGGGAGGGGATGTTAGGAATATATGTGACCCCTTCTCTTTATTTTGTTAGTGTAATAGGTGCTATAGATTTATATGTTTTATAAGTCATCCCATGAGAATTTTGTTTTAGCCCACATTCATGGGAAGTAGTGGTTTCTTAAATTTAAACTTAGTATATAAGTGTTAAGGCCAATTAAGGCATCCATGAATTTATTGTTTTGAGCTTGCTCAAAGGAGGTTTCCCCCTTGAAGAATCTAGTGTTGCTACAATTTATCCATCTTAATTTAGTTTAACTTGTTTAAGTTAATATATTGTTAATTTCATAGTTTATTCATGTATTTGTAATTATTTACTGACTTGTTTGGGAAGGATTCTCTCAACCCATAACTTACTAGATTAATAATTGGTAGTTATGTTTACCATGAATTTTTATAGTGAAATATCTTATCACTTGGAGCTTTAGTATATTCACACATTCAAGGAAATCATTGAGAAAAGAATACAGATCAAAAAATACCTTATCAACAAAGGGATTATTAGGTTGTCTTCCTCAAACTAAAATTAGAGCCAAAACTAAAACTCGGGCCCAAGTCAGAACCTAGCCCAGTCTAAGCACATGCTTATACACCCACTTAGACTAATAATTAAGAAAAACATAATCCATACAAATAAAAAAAGAATATTATTAGTAATGGAGTCACTTAGTTCTTTAATGTCCAAATAGTGTAAATACTATCTACTCAACCTATGCTACAAATGCATATTATTCCACAAGTGTAACCTATCCAACAAGTGCAACCTATGCCTTAGCCTAGGCTATCTCCTCAAATACGACATACACCAACTTTGAAGACTCCTCTTCAAAGAAGAATGCCCACTCCTAGAGTCTTCAATAACCTTGGTGAGCCTATTGAAGCAGTGTTTTTAAAATTATCCACGGCTAGTATGATTAGTTGGTAGATTCCCAAACATTTTCTTGAGGGAATACCTTATCTATATTGGTATAAAAAGCATGAGTTATATGAATACCATTATGTTCATAGAAATTTTATACATTTTTATGTTCATCTAAAGCACCTCATCAATAATATGTTGGAAAAAAGAGAGATCTAGTTAGATAATTGAACATCTACTTCCAATCCACAACATAATAATACCAATTAACAACAATGAAGACCATAGCAATAATAATAAAAACAATAATAGTATTAACAAAAAAATAACAATTTTAACTACAAAATGGAAGGAAATATGGCCAAAATGACCCCAATAATCAATAGACCTATCATGAAATTACACATGACTATAATAAATTTGTAGGTTGTATTATGAGTGGGCATGTTTCTACCATTACCATCAATCCTAGATGAAGTGCCAATAGATCATGACCATTATCTAATAATGCAAATAAACCTACCAGTATTGGTAATCCTTTCTTAACCTATGATCATATGTAAGAGTAACAACAATGAAGGATTACCATTTTAGGACCTTATGCTATTAACTCTTCACTAGCCCATGACTATATCCAAGCACACTATAAATCAATAATTATCCTCTCTAGACCATCTCCATAATTTTCTAGTTACAATAGTCCTATACCTAATATGAATTATGAAATCATAACTGAATGGTCTAAAATCACCATATTAGGCTTGTAACCCCCTACCAATGAGCTGATCCAATCCACTATGCCAGCTAGGAGTATTCTAATTATCATTGTTAAGGAAAAAATGTATGACATTATGAAACAAATCCTAAAGACACCCACACAAATTTACATCCTAGATTTTTTTGTGTATATCTACCATCCAAAAGAATATACTTATATAAATCTTAGGCTAATCCAAATTTATAAATGAATTTACACTAAACAAATTTCAATCTTTGGTTGGACACCTAGCCCTAGGCCAACGATTGACCTTTGACCAAAGGGATATGCCATCCCTTGGCCCTCTCCATAATGACCCATTATACATTGAAGTTATAATTGTTGACTAAATTTGACCCCAATTAAAATTTGGATCAACCCATACTATTTTTAACTTTTAATAAGGTTCCCATTTGTCTTATAGGGTGTCATGTTAATCTATTATCTTACTCATCCTCTCCCTAGTCCTTGTTGAGGTCTACCCCTTATGCACTAGGATATTCAACTTAATTAAAAGGTATTAAAAAGGTTAAATTGTGTTGAAAATGTCTTAATTTGGTCCTTAATATGTTTTAATATGTTTACAAGTCATAAATTGGCTATAGGTTATGTCTCATGTGGAAAAGGGAGTCTTTTGGTTATTTTTTAGCCTATTTAATGACTTGTATAGATTTTTATGCAAGTAAAATTGACACCCAAGTGAGTTTCAATGTGTATCATGTCAGGTTCATGTAAATAAAATTTATTTACTATGGAAAAATCAAGTATGTTTAGTGGACAATAGTTTTCCCTCAAAAATAGGAGCTATTGGGCACTTGTATAGACTTCTCAAGTCCACCATCAACTAAAAATATGGGAATAGTAACTCTTAACCTACCATAGTCCATTTTGATGCCTATTTTTCAATAATAATTCAAAAAAAATTCAACTACAACTCGTTTTCTTCCATTTTCACTTGGAAAGCAAAGAAGGAGCAACTTCATGCACTTGGCATGGGCCGTATAGGTGGAATTGGGAGGAGTGATTATAGCGGTAGATAGTAATATGAGTGTAATTAATTTTAATAAAATAAATTAATATTTTGTGTATTCTTATTTATGAACCATTGATTTGATCTCAGGTAGCTTTTTATGCATGTTCAACCATGAGGGGGTCATTGTTTGAGCTTGTCTCAAAATTTCTTGTTTTATATTGATGGATTTAGGTGTTATATGTATCTCCACATGATTTTAAATATGTTTTTTATGATTATTTTTGTTTTGGAGAGTTCAATTTTTTGATAAATCCTCTTTTAGGCTTGGAAAATGGCTAGTTTGCATTCACAGTCATCTCATTGCTTTGAAAATATTTCCTTCACATTAGAGATGATTTTTTGATGTTTTTTTGGAAATAATACTAGTGTATGATGGGAATTTAAGTGTTGAAAAATTTCCCTTGAGGTTTTTTTAAAGTTTTCATTGCATGTTCCTTTCCATTTTAGGATTTTTTTGTATGTCTCAGTCATAAAACTCCACTTACAAGAGCATGTTGATGTCACAAGTGTGATTTTGAAGGTTTGACATGGTTATTAATCTATTATTAACATTAATATGCATTTAAATTTTGGATGGAGGCATTTATGCACTTCAAACTTGTAAATTTGGAGAGTGTTCTCAATCTTACCTATATAGAGGAGATGGCCATCTATAACTAATATGAAAACATGCCTTCTAGAGGTTTTAAAAAAGATTATTCAATCCAATTGAAGGATCATTGATATGGAAAGGTTTAGAAATAATTTTTTATCATACTAGTATTAGAAAGGAAGTGTCAAAGTATAAATTAGAACCTTGGACTGTATTCAGGCACTTTTGCTCTGGAAACAAGTAAAGCCTTAAGGGGTTTTTGAAAGCCTCCCAAAGTGCACCTATATAAGGATTTGAATCCTAATATTTTATGTATGTATATTATATATACTAAAAAAATTATTAAAATCTTTTTAAGGATAAATTAATAGTGTAATGTGTTCATTTAGATCCTCAAAGATGGCTAGAAAATCACTAAAATAGGGTAGTGATGTCTGCAAGACAATGATCAAAATGTTAATTTGCATCTAATTTTGATGATCTTGGACTATGATATAAATTTAAATTATTATATTGGTTCAATTTATGTTTTAAGGTAATATATCATGAGATAAGGTGAACCCAATTTCTTGAACCCCAATGCATACTCCTTTGTCCGTACACAAGACTTTGAGGAGCCACCTACAGGCAGATAGGTCAAGAATTGTGAAATAGGCATGATCATGAATCAAGTGAAGGATATTTTATGCATTGAATTAAATAAAATACATTAATTCCATTATTTCACCATTAAAAATTTCATCTTGACCTTGAATAAATCTATAGGCTAAAATGAATGAAAAAATAGCTACCTACAGTTGGGACAACATGTGTGGAGTAAGGTGATGGACCTTGTAGGAGTCTTGAGACACTTTTAGGGATAAATGATAAATAAATGAAAAAAATAATGAATTTTTAAACCTAAATAATCTGATAAGAATAAATAAAACATTAATTTCATGTCATTCTCAATTCAAATCACCTACAGGTAGGGTACTAAGACTATATTAGTCCAAGAAGACAATGAGCAATTGAAAGGCTTAAAAGTGTCAAGAAGGATAGGTTTGGAGAATGTTTAAAATTTTAATAATGAGGTGGGTAAAAATAGGTTATAAAATTCATTTACACCTCATTATAACCTCTAATTAAAGGTGTTTAAAATAAATATCACCTGTTCATTGTCACAGTCAGACAGGGTCTTATGCAAGAGAAAAACATGTGAGAGTTTAATGCCCAAAGAGGGAAGGAGAAGTTATAAATAGTATTAGGTTTATTAATAATTATAAAATTAATTAAATTATATGTCTATAACATCCTAAATCTACCCAATACACTTTTCTCATAAGCAAAATAGGCTCAGTCCGTATAGGTAGGGCTGGGAAAGCCTTGTTCCAAGAGATGAATTTGGGGATTCCACTTAAGAGAGATTTTTAGTGGATTAATAGGTTTAAAAATAATTAAAATATGTTAATTAACATTAATTAACACCTTTTTTTCATAAAATAAGTTTGGAAGGAGTATCCATGAGGAGGTTTGGACAAGAACATGCAAAAGCAAGGGTTTTTACCCCTTTTTTGCAGAAATTGGGATGGTTAGACCCCCTAAACATGGAATTTGAAAAAAAAATTAGTAAAATTAGGTAAATATAAACATACTTAGATTATAAAATACTTAATTTTTATAACCAAATATCCCTAATACTTTCTATTTTGTCTCAAAGTAGGGGTTGTCTCTTCATGCACAAGAATGGTAGTTTTAGGGAAAAGTGATGAATTGATTATCTAAAGGAATAAAAAGGACAAATAAATGTTATATAAGCTGGGTGAAACATTTTATAACCTAATAAACCTTTCTATAAGTCTTGATAGCAAACATGGCACCCTACACAATAAGGGTTACATTTAAGTGTGAAGGAAAGCCTTAGGGCTATAAGCCAAATTAGAGGTCATGTAAATTTTAAACATAATATATGATTTAAAATTAATAAATTAATTTTAATAGAGTTATTTTTTATTTTTTAAATACATATAATTTAAAATATAACCATTAGAGGGTCAAGAGGAGCTCAAAGATGTAGGCAGGCCTATTGGCAAGGCCTAGGCCTAAAACCAAACAAGGGTCAATTTCCATTTTAATATTTTGGAAATATATTATAACTATTATAGGAGGTTTTTAGAGTATATATATATATATATTATTAAACCTTTATTTTGAAAATAAAGTCTCTAGGAAGCCATTTTTGTCTTAGAAATGATTCAGACCCCACTAAGAAGCAAAAAATGAGCTCAAATGTCAAGTTTAAATGCTTAAAAATTACACCAATAATTACATGGGACATTGAGAAATTAAAGGAATTTTAAGGAGGTCCTTTAGGATCCATAAGTTTTATTTTATCATAACTCCAATGTTTTCTAGCTATGAACGAATGCTAAGAATGAAAATCACTCCAAAACCCTTACAAACCCTTCTTAAGGAATCGACTAGGAAGAAATTGAAAATTAAGCATGAAGATGGATTTAAAATGAAAAAACTTTTAGTACATGTATAATAATCTCCCAAGAACCCCCCCAATGCAATGTTTCTATACAGACCTATACAAAATAGGGAAAAATAGGGCTTATTATGACCATTTTTGGTGTTTTATAGGCATGCTAAACTTTCAAGAGGCCAAATAACTTCTGAAGGAATATTTAGGAATTTTTTAAAGTCCTAATGGTAATTTTATAAATTTTATAATCTCCTAAGTGCTCCTAATAATTCTATCAATTTAGCTAGTCTAGTGAGCTAGCTAGGGGAAACTTCGAGAAAATGGTGAATCTTCATTTTGAGAGCCTTTTAAGGCTAATTTATTATAATTGATGGTATGAAAAATCATTACACATGTCATTTATCTACTTTTATGGATCATATTATATTTTTGAAGAGCTTGAAGGTGATAAGTGTGAGAGGTGAAGGAAAAAGAGTTATTTTGAGATTGCCAAGTATACTCATGCATGGCCAAAATGATAGGAAGGGTCAGGAGCCTCTACAATGCATGTGAGATATTCTTAGTAACCCCTCATATTCAGATCAATCATAAAAATTTATTATTTATATTCTTAAGGAAATTTTAGAAGACTAATCATGGAAGGTAGTTTTATATGTAAAAGGAGTTTCTTCACATTTTATAGGTTCTAAATGATTGGAAAAGACATGTGTTGCTATTGATGTTTCATGGCTCACCCCATCTCCTAATTCACATAAATTTTAACATAATAATTATTTTTGACACTTTTCCTTTTGCCTCTTGGACTCCCTTTCTCTCTCTCTTTCTTCCTCAAAGTTCTATAAATTGAGCCATTTTTAGCTATTATAAGTGACCACATTTTTGGTATGGTGAAGCCTTAATAAAATGACATTACACTTTGATTCTTAACATTGAACACAAGTCCAATTTTTAGTTTTGAACATTTTGTCTAAGTGTGTGAGTGATGTATAGTGGAGCTAAGTGATAGTATCATCCTTACTCCCTTTATCCTTCATGTTTAAGTAAGAGTTTTGATGTTAATAGGTCATGTGAAGTGTGTTGAATATACTAAGCTCTCTTTAAAGTATTCAATTGTCTCTATGGTGTGAAATCTACTCCTAGGTCAAGTATCCTTTTGATTGCCTCAAATATGATGCCTTCACATTGAAACACTATGTTAGGATCCTTTAATGCATGTAATTGGTCTTGGGAAACATTTTTTCTTAGTATGATTATGATATTATATGGGATATATCTTGCTAGATCACCTCTCTATCATAGTTTTCATTTTATATAAACTATTAACTCTTTTCATGAACAAGAATTAGGATAGGTGATAGACACTTAGAGAAGAATTTAGGGAGCTATCCCTTTCAATCCTAGATATTCATCTCTCCTACAAGTTCCCATAAACTAGATAGATTATTCAATGTTTCATCAAATTGAGGGAGCTTCATAGAGAGTCGTAGGATGCACAATTTGATGACAATAGTTTTGGCACACCCGGTGGGATACCTGGTCCTTATTATTTACATGTCAAGGTGAATGTTGGCCTTAACAAGCCTAAATTTGATCATGTGTTTCTAATCTAACATTTGGTGACTCCAAAAGGTGAGAATCTTTAGTTATAGATCAATTTTCCACACTATAATTCATGGTCCTCACTAGATCATCTTCTTGTAGTGTTTTCAATAAAGTCCCTCTACCTGAAACTTCTCTTGAAGAAAAACACCTTGAACTATTCCTAACTTTTAGAGATCCTAAACAAGAAGGTTTTGAAGAGGAATAAGAAGTGGAAGAGATAGGAGATCAAGAGAAAGGAGAATAGATGTCTAGGAAACATCCTTTCCCATCTTTCAACAACCAAAATCTAATTAACCTTTCTGCATATGACCATATTCCTCCCAATGCTACCAAAAATATTCCTAGCTTCAATAAAGAAGGTCCTATTACCCCATATGAGCATATTAGGGACATTTTAAACTTTTTCAATTTCCATAATATCACCCAAGATAACATATTTATTAGACTACTTACCATGTCTCCAAAGGGTAAAGCACTTGATTGGTATAAGATATTGGAAGGTGGTTGTATTACTAATTGGGATGACTTTGGAGAATTATTGGTGAGTAGGTTTGAGAACAAGAGTGATCACTCTTCATTAATCCACTAGCTAAATGTGATAAAGAAAAGTCTTAATAAATCCATGGGATCATTCAATGAAAGATTTAAAAGAACATGGCATAGGTTTCCACTTATCATGATGCCTCCTCCACGATTAATATTCCCTACCTATCTCAAGGCTATTAGCACTGATGTGGTATAAATTTTCCAATTAATGAGAGGATTTAATTTACCTTAGGCATATGAGATAGCCATTGAAGCTAAGAATAGTTTGATACAAGCTAGGAAACTACCTCCAAAAGCATCCATGCCTTCATTGTCTCATAATTCATTTGAATCCCCAAGCATAGCAAAGTTCCCAATACTAATTTCAACCTAAAACCACTCCCAAGAAGGTGGATAATGTCATATATAAGATTGAAATGATTATATCATTGTAAGCCTAGATTAAAAAAGCTCAATTACATGTAAGTATTCCACCCAATCCTCAATACTATCCTCAACAAGCCTATAAAACTCACTCCAATACAAATACCAAGGAAGAGGAAAAGTTAAAAAAATATTTAATAGGCATCCCAATGCCTATAATACTAATTATATTCCATCCACAAGGGTTTTTGTTCTAGTCCATACTAATTTGGTTTAAGGAAAAGAGCATACAGATCATTAAGGACACTCTCAAGGTCAATTTGGGCATGATGGTGGAGAAGGTTATCATGATTTGGTGGCACAAGAAGGAGATAATCATTACCTTACATCAAAATAATAACATCTCATGCAAGTGGACACTCATGGAGAAGGTAGCATCCAAGGTACCATTCTCATGAACTTTCAAAAGGAGGATGATTATGTGTTGAATCAAAGTGCATCATTATAAGCCAACACAAGAGCTAAAAAGAGAGTTATGGGAGATTTTATCAAATCACATGTGACTCAAATGATGCATTTTCAAGGCCACAAGGTGTGAATCCCAATATAGTACCTCCTACTAGTCACATTCCTCATCAAAGTCAGAATGCAAGCAAGGTTGTCAAGCCTATAATGCATCAAGTTAAAACTTCTTCAGTACCTATAAGGATGAAATAAAAGGTAAATACTTCCTCTATAAACATTATTTACTCTTTAAATAATACCAAGACTAGCATATCTCTTTGGGAAGCCTTGCTAATGCATGGTCAAAAGGAACTCCTACAAGAACAACTTGGTAATATGAATGTATCCCCTCAAGCTAAAAAGCACCATGGTGTGGCCCTTCCCAACACACCAAGTCATGTCCTAGATCCCTCCACCAAATCTAAAAATCCTCCACATTTATACCTCACACTTTTTGTATGAGATAAATTGGTTCATAATTGCATTGTGGACAGTGGGGCTAGTACCACGGTTATGTCTAAGGTAGTTGTAGATAAGTTGGGGTTAAAGTATGAAACACATAATAAGGGAGTACTAAAACTTGATTTAAATCCAATCAAGATGGTGGGGTTGGTTAAATATTTGAAAATTTTTATACATGATTATCCAAGCTTCCCCATTATGTAATACATTATGGTGGTAGACCTCCCAACTCACTTTGTTATTTTCTTTCCAAGGGACTTCATAGATAAAATAGGAGGATATCTTTCTACTGATTGGAGTTTTCTAACTTTCAGAACAAGGTATGGATTCAAGGTGACCACAAGAACACATCCCTTGGCAAGGTTTCATATTGAACCATATGTGGATTCAATTTCAAATAAGAATTATGTAATTAGTGAAGAAGAATATGTTATTGATGGTGAAGAATCCTCTCCTCTTGAAGTTATTTTTGACCTTTTACTTGATGAATATGGTACTAAAACATATGATCATGATCCTTATGCATCCATGGAAGAAATTTATTTGGGAATTTATTGTGTATATGAGGAAGATACTCATATACCTCCACTTGAAAATGAATATCATAAAGTAGAATAGGTATATCCTAATTTGTCTATTCCTCCTCATGATGAGAAAGTACTTTTCCAAGCTTATAATGAGTCCCATGTGGCCAATAATCGATCCTCTCTATATTTTTCTCCACCTAGTCTAATTAGTTATCCTCCAAGTCATGCCATTGCTAGTTTTAAAGAATATCTTGAATCTTGGCTACCATTATTACATGATAGAGCTTGATACTAGATATAGTAGTGATCAAGTAATTCCAAGTGTTTTTATTAGGAGCATAGGGAATGATTTGTAAAAAATAAAAATGGATTTGATACCTATAGAGGAGGCTAATTGATCAGATTTTACTTGTGAGGTGCTTGGGGTTTGTAGCCTAATTTTTAATCTAGTAGAGAAATTGACAACCCATGAAACCAATCCATCTTCGCAATCTCAAGATGCCCCAAACTCTTTATTTATTGCACAAAAATTCTCTTCTAGGGATTTTATCCTAAAGAACAACCAAAAGAGGGAAGAAAACATGGTGAAACAAGTCAACTTATGTAGAGAATATTGTGAAGAAGGAATAAAGGTTTCATATTGGTTGAATAATGAGAAAGATCTAACTCCTTGTGAAAGTGATGATCCTTGGGTTGAAAAGGATGCTTTAGAAGGACTTATTTTGAATGTTGAAGAAGAAATGTTTTCTCTCATTGTTCCTTTCTATGATGTAGATCAATCAAAAAGGATGTCTTATGGCAGGTGTTTGAAGATATATGCAATAAATTTGAAATCCAAAAAGGGCCTACAAGTCATATAGAACTAACCACAAGCCATGACAAGATAGAAGTTGGAAAACAAGTATGCGTTAAAGAGTATTATCACCAAGAGACTTTGGAGCATGTTTCAAAAATATATGATGGCTTTGGGCTTCTTGAAGGTGAGTTGAATATTGATTCTATAATATTTCATGAATCTAACTCTACAATCATCAAATAGAAATTTAAGCATGAGATACTTCTAGATTTCCAAGATACAATAATTCTTAGAGAGCTTGAAAAAGTTGTGATGATTGAGAAAGAAGATGAGATCTATCAAGGAGACATGAAAATAAAATAGGCTACCCTATACATGGACATGAAAATTTTCTATGAGGAGACAAGAGGGAAACAATGTGAGACATGTTTACAAAACCAAGAGGACTTCATGTACTTGGGATATCTATTTGAGATGACTTCATCAAGTGACATGACAGGTCAAGGAATAAAGATAAAATGTGAGTCATATAGTATCACACCCAAAAAGAAGCACATATGAAATCCCCGTTCATATAATGAGGAGGGAAATTTAAGATACTCCCCTTTTTATTTAGGAAGGGAGTATGATCAATATGGATGTGCATACTAGTTTGTTTTTTGTTTTTCTTTGTGTTTCATAAGTTCTTAGTAGCACAAGTGTGTCTTTGTTTTATGTTTTGATTTTGTCTTATGTGTGTTGTTATTTCATTATGTGTTTTGTGTAATGTCAGATATCTTGTGGTCAATCCAAGGTTTGTTTATGTCAATCTGAGTGCTCATATGCGTGACTCCATTACCAATGGAAGGATTAGGCAACTGGTTTTTGGCATAGATGGCATGTCACCCCTAAAAATCACCAAGAATGTTTACCAAATTTGACCCCAATTCAAATTTGGGTCAAACCCTACTATTTTGAACTTTTAATAAGGTTTCGATTTGTCTTATAGGGTGTCATGTTAGTCTATTGTCTTACTCATCCTCTCTCTAGTCCTTGTTGAGGTTCACCCCTTATGTAATAGTCTATTCAACTTGAGTCAAAGGTTGTTCAACCCTAGTAAAAGGTAGTAAAATGGTTAAATTGTGTTTAAAATGTCTTAAGGTGTTCCTTAATATGTTTACAAGTCATAAATTGGATATAGGTTATGTCTCATGTGGAAAAAGGGGCATTTTAGTTATTTTTTATCCCATTGAATGACTTGTGCAATTTTTTATGCAAGTAAACTTGACACCTAGGTGAGTTTCAATGTGGATCATGTAAGGATCATGTTAAGAATAGCTATTTTCTAAGAAAAAGTAGTTATGTCTAGTGGATGATAGTTTTCCCTAAAAAATAAGAGCTATTGGGCACTTGTATGGACTTCTCAAGTATACCATCAGCTAAAAATGATGGAATAGTAAATATTAACCTCCCATCATCAATTTAAATTCCTATTTTTCAATAAGAAAGAAAAAAATCATTTTCAACTTATTTTCTTCTATTTTCACTTGGAAAACAAAGAAGGAGCAACTTCATGCACTTGGCATGGGATGTATAAGTGTAATTGGGAGGTTTATTACTCATTATAAAAATAAGGAAATTATATGTCTATAACATCTTCAAGCCACCCAATACACTTTTCTCATAAGCAAAATAGGCTCAGTTCGTATAGGTAGGGTTGGGAAAGCCTTGTTCCAAGAGATGAATTTGGGGATTCCACTTAAGAGAGAGATTTTTAGTGGATTAATAGGTTAAAAAATAATTAAATTATGGTAAATAATATTCATGAACACTTTTTATTCATCAAATAGTTTTGGAAGGAGTATCCATGAGGAGGTTTGGACAAGAACATGCAAAAACAAGGTTTTTAAACCCTTTTTTGATGAAATTGGGATAGTTAGACCCAATAAACACTTAATTGGACCAAAAAAATTGGTAAATTTTGTAATTATGACCCTATTTATCTTCTAAGATACTCAATATTCTTAAACATATAGGCCTAATACTTTCTATTTTATCTCAGAGTAGGGGCAGTTCTTTCATGCACACGAATGGTAGTTTTGGGGAAAAGTGATCAATTGATGATATCAAGGAAAAAAATGGATAGATAAAGGTTATATACTCTTTGAAACACATGGATTAACCTAATAAAAATTTATATAAGGCTTCAGAGTAAACAAGGCACCCTACACAACAAGGGTTGCAATCAAGTGTGAAGGAAGGCCTTAAGGCTAGAAGCCAAATTAGAGGTCCTGTAAATTTTAAACCTAATATATTATTTAAAATTGATAAATTAATGTTAAAATAGGTATTTTTTTTGTGTTAAATCCATCATATTTCAAAGATAACCATTGGAGGGTCAAGAGGAGCTCAAAGATGTAGGCAGGCCTATTGGCAATGCCTAGGCCTAAAACAAAATAGGGGTAAATTTCCATTTCAAGATTTTGGAAATAAATTATAATGGTTTGAATAAGTTTTTAGATTTTATTTATATATTTTAAAACCTTTATTTTTTAAATAAAGTCTCCAGGAAGCCATTTTTGGCTTAGAAAGCATTCAGACCCCACTAGGAAGCAAAAAATGAGCTCAAATGTCAAATTCAAATGCTTAGAACTTCCAAAAATATTTTAATGGGAAATTTATACATTAAATTAAGTTTAAGGAGGTTATTTAGGATCAATAAGTGTCGTTTTATCATAAATCCAATGTGCCATAGCTATGAATGAATGCTAAGAATGAAAATCACTCCAAAACCCTTGCAAACCCTTCTCAAGGACTCGATTGGGGAGAAATTGAAAATTTACCATGAATATGGAATTAAAATACCATGAAACTTTTAGGACATGTTTAATAATGTCCCAATCACCCCCAATTCAATTTTTATGTATGGACCTATATGAAATAGGGCAAAATAGGGCTTATTATGACCATTTTTGGTGTTTTACAAGCATGCTAAAATTTCAAGAATCCAAATCAATTTTGGAGGAAGGTTTAGGAATTTTTATAATTATTAATGGTAATTGGATCAAGTTTATAAGCTCCTAAGTTCTCCTACTAATTATTTATATTCATCCAGTCTAGTGAGGTAGCTATGGCAGACTTAGAGAAAGTGGTGAATCTTCATTTTAGGAACTTTTTAAGGCCAATTTCTTGTAGCTAATGGTATGCTAACTCCTTAAACATGTCATTCCTATAATTTTATGGATAATATTATAGTTTTAAATATATTTAAGGTGAAAAGTGTGAGAGGTTAAGGGAAAAGAGCTATTTTGGGACTACCAAGTATACTCATGCATGGCCAAAATTATAAGAAAGTTTAGGAACCTATCTAATGCATTGTAGAGATTATTAGTAACCCATCCTATTTATATAAATCATAAAAATTTATTATTTGTGGTCATAAGGAAATATTATAAGACTAATTATAGAAGGCACTTTATTGTACAAAAGGAGTTTCATGACATTTTATAGGTTCTAAATGATTGGAAAAAATACTTGTTTCTTATAATGTTTATGGATCACCCTATATCCTTATCACAATTAATTATAACTAACTTTATCTTTTGGACACTAGTCCTTATACCTTTTTTACTCCCTTTCTCTCTCTCTTCCTCAAAGTTCTATAAATTGAGCCTATTTTGGCTATTGTAAGTGACCACATTTTTGGTATGGTAAAACCATGCTAGAATGACATTACACTTTTATTTTTAACATTTAAAATGATTCCAATTCTAAGTTTTTAGTATTTTTTCTAAGTGTGTGAGTGATTTATAGTGGACTTAAGTGATAGTATGATCCTTACTCCCTTTATCCTTCATGTTTAAGTAAGAGTTCTGATGTTAACAGGGCATGTGAAGTGTGTTGAATGTAATAAGCTCTCTTTCAAGTATTAAATTGTCTCTATGGTGTGAAATATACCCCTAGGTCAAGTATCTTGTTGATTTCCTCAAATATGATGCCTTCACATTGAAACACTATGTTAGGATCCTTCAATGCATGGAATTGGTCTTGGGAAATATTGTTGCTTAGTATAAGTATGATAACATATGGGACATATCTTGTTGGATCAACTCTCTATTATAGTTTTTATTTTATACAAACTCTTAACTCTTTTCATGAACAAGAATTAGGATAGATGATAGACACTAAGATAAGAATTCAAGGAGCTATCCCTTTCAATCCTAGAGATTTATCTCTCCTACAAGTTCCCACAAACTTGAGAGATGATTCAATGCTACATCAAATTGAGGGAGCTTCATAGAGAGTCCTATGATTCACAATTTTATGATATACTAATGAAGTGATATAAAGTTAAATGTGTCCTCATAGATAATGGATTAGACCTAAATATTATGTCTTTGAATATCGTTAAGCATATAGGATATACTCCTAATGAATTTCACATAGAGACTATTACTTTCAAGGCCTATGATAATGAAGAGAAAGGAACCAAAATTTTGCTACTAATCATTGGACCTTTGACCCATGATATAATTTCCATGTGATAGACTTAGATTTATCATATAATTATATTTTGGGTAGATCATGGCTACATGACTTCCATGCAATCCCTTCAACATTGCATTAATGTATCAAGTTTATTCACTCAAGAATGGAGATAACTATTATCGTTAAAAACACACACCTATGGATAGTTTACACTATGAGAGATTTTATGATAGGTAACAAAACATGAATGCCTTGTAAAAGGAACAAAATTATTCTATGCTAGGTGTGGAAGTGTTATCACTCACCTACATGTGTAGAGCATAATTTATTTCATTACAACAATAGGAACATCCCCAAGGTTTGGGACCTTTTCACTCCTTAGGACAAGCCTTTGGAGTAGGCCAAATTCCTTCTATTCTAAATGCACCAATTTTAAGACCAACACTCAAAGTAAAGAATATAAAAGTAATTCTACTGTTAGTTTAAACCTAATATTTTGAGGTAAAAGAGAGGAAGAAGGTAAGAATTTATTGAAGTTAAAATGTGGTACACCAAGAATAGAGGGAGTGATCTTACTCCCTTGAACACACTACACATTTTTCAAGACAAGTCAATATCACACCCATGGACACTCTATATGTATAAGTATTTTACATAAATGCAAAAAAAAACAATGTAATGTTAATAATGATGAAGGTTGTCCAAAGACAAGGCTTACATATACTTAAATGCACACAGAATATGACCTATAAGTGGGTTCTAAGTTCCAATCATGGGTACTGGGAATGGATGACAATGAGAGGAGTGAATACTACCGATAGACAAATATTGACAAACATTAATTTCACACATAATTTAATAAAAATAGAGGTAGGTGAACTTAATTCTCATTAACATGGAAGGTTTAGATAATAGGAGTACTCTTGGAGGGAAAATTTTTGTAACATGAGGTTGCTTAAAAAATATCAACCCTTTTACAATAAACAATAAAGATTTTATAAGGGAGTAAGAATTTTAAAATTAATGATCCCTTAGGGTGGTAGATATAGTCTTTTACTTCTATTTCAAAACTATGTCCATTCTTCTTAAATTCTGCCTAGTGATCTAGATCTAGCAGTTGTTGGTAGGATTCTTCTAGATCCATTCGTGTGTATAAGAATGGAATATCTTGGGAATAGTCAAAGGGGTGGTGTGTGATCATATTCTTACTTTTGATATCTTCTTTTGTATTTACTCTTCCTAACAAGGCCTTGAATACCAATCAAATACTTTTCAACTACCTCTTTATACTTTGATTCCACTTTTTAATCACTATGTGAGTGTTGATTGAACTATCATATCATTATTTCACATCCAATGGGAAACATTTCCCTCAAAATTTTAGTAATATATGTGCACTAAGGGCTATGTAGTTATACTTCATAATAAGATATGAGTTAGTGAAGGGCATATATGTATAATCCTTAGCTAAATGTGGGGGTGCATGAATTTTAACCCTTTTGTGTCGAGTCCCCTTTAATTAGTCTTATAAAGTCTTCGATTTATACCTAGGGCCCATATCATTCTACATATCATATGTACCACATAGATCATAAATTGTATTTCATGAGAGCCCAAAAGTGGAATGAAATTTCTTATTATGCATTTGTCCCTATGTTTTCTGTAGTCTATGAGCTCTATGCCTTTTAAACTTGCATGCCATTTAGCTTGTTAAATGGAGGATACATACATGGGGTATCTATTGAAAACTTCTTATGATCACTAGTTGACACTTAGTTGATTTATGGATTTATGAAAGATGTTTTAAGCACGGGTTTAGATGCAAAGCATCTACATCTGGTTTTATTTAAGGAACCCAAAATGTTTCTCATATGCAAAAAATGTATAGGATACTTGTGAGTTATATGTAATCTATGGGTGACTTAGAAATTTGACACTTTTGGTGAACTCTATGGGCCACTTGCTTGCTTTATGAGAATCCAATGGACTTTGAATCAATCTATTAGGCATAGAGTCATTGAAACTTATAGTCACTTATTATTGAATGCACTAGCAATGTACTCCTAGATTTAAATGAATTAGGATCCTCCTAACAAAATAAAATAATTGTGCCAAAGGCACTTAGAGGAAATATTTAACCTAAGAAGAACATTGTATGCAAGTGCTTGGAAGAAATAAAAGATATCCTTAAAAAATGTACATAAGGCACTTAGGGAAATTAAAATATAAATATATTTATTTATAAACTATACAAGAATGAGTAGATATAGTGCTTGAGATGGATCCCATTAATTAGCATGTGTAATTCTTATCCATTTTATCTAGTGAGTTAGAAAGCATTGGCTTGCTTGAATTTGATTATGGCACATGGACCACTCCATATCACATCAAATTTAGTATGCTTTTTAGCTTTTTATCTATCTAAATCCCATTTGAGTACTAAATTTAATTATTGGAAACATATATTATTGGTCTTTTTATCAAAGGTCCTATTTGTCTAGGCCTATTAAACTTCTATCATGTGTGTAGATCTCACTCTAATCTCTTCGAGTTCCATTAGATTTTCTAACCTTACTATTAGGGGATAAATTTTCAGAATTTCACATTTATGGGTGCTTTGTAATGAAGTAAACTCAAGGGATGTGGGAAATATAGCCTCCCTTACATAAACTAACATGAAGGGTGAATTTCCCAACACTCTTTTGGAAGTGACTCAATTGGACCAAAGGTCATTCATGAGCTTAGTATTCCAATATTGTTATTTTCCCTCCATGGTCCTCTTTATAATGCAAATCAAATTATTATTTTTGGATTCTACCAAACCATGACCTTGAGGGTAATAATTTCATGAGGCAGGAACTCAGGTGGATACTATGTTTAATGGGTCATTCATTGATCTTGGTTCTAAGGAAGGCCAATGCATTATCAGAGATAATGGTGGTTAGAACAACAAACCCTAATTTAATACCTTTGTGGAAATTTAGGATGGATGTATCATTAGCCTCCTTAAACACTACTGCCTCTATCTATATTTTGAAATATTATATGGTTGTGAGGATCCATCTATGCCCATCACTTGATGGCAGGTTAATCATGCCTATGAATTCTAGGCCCCACTATGCAGAGGGTTGATCAAGTTATATAAGTCACAATGGTAAGGCCACCACTTTTTTTACCTATAAATAAGGCACATTTCTTATAAATTCACATGTATGCATGCACATATTTGAATAGTGTTGGCCAATAATAACCAGCCTACATATTATTTATGGTAGTAGTCTTTGGTGAATAATGGCCTCTTGATGGCCCATCATGGAATTATCATAGAATTATACCCACCTAATCTGATTATATACATCTAGAGAGGATTCTATTTAAATCCTTTCATAAAATCACACCACTAATGAGCATAAAGGGAATGTCCTACAAATTGAAGTGCCTACTCTTAGCCTTACTTAGGTTAGGGGATATACACCACTTTGAAGGAAGGCTTTCATATTTCTAGTCTAATGTATTGAGATGTTTTGATTGGTCATGGTACAATGTGATAACTACATTATTTTCATCCTTCACACTATCCACTAGTTATTCTCATATCCCCTTTCCTCACATGAGCTTGGTGACCTAGATGTCTACATTATATTCCAACAATTTTGTGATCTAGCCATCCCTTTTCTCATTGATGTCCTTACTGAGTAGTAACTCTTTAAAAATTTAATGCATGAACATTAGTTGAATATTTTTATTAAAAATCATGTGTTGAAACTTAATAAGCACTCTATTAACTATGAGGGATTCCTTCTCCACAAAGCTATAGTGCGTCTCATAATATTTTAGTTCCTAGCTAAAGAAAGTAACTAGTTACTCTAATTGATCATTATTTTGCTGTGAAAAAATGGTTGAGATTCCTCTAGCTCTACTAAATACATAAAGGATAAAATCCTTACTATAATTTGGGTTGATCAAGGTGGGAGATTATACAATTAAATGCTTTATGGATTCAAAACTATTCCTACTTTCATGAGTCTATCTGAATGCAACATTATTCTTGAGCATCATAGTGAGAAGTTTGTTTAGGGTAGAAAAATTAGGCATGAATCTCCTACAAAAATTTATCCTCCCCAAGAAGCTCTGGAGACTCTTTTTGTGACTTAATAAAGGGAGAGATGCAATAAATTTGACTCAATTTAGACCAATTCCAATCCCCTCTTTGGAAATAATGTCCACTAGTAGATTGCCTTCATGAACTATGAAGATACACCTTCTAGGGTTCAATGATATTCCAAACTCTTGACACCTTTTGAAGACTTGCTTCAAATGGCCTAAGTGATCTTCTACACACTTACAGGAAATAGTTACATCATAAGATAAACTAAGATTATTTTATTGATGAGGTCCTTAAATTCCATATCCATGGCTCTTTGGAAGGTCTCACTTGTATTTTTCAAACCAGACGTTATCCAATGGTATGTGAAGGTTCCCCACTTAGTAGTGAATACTATTTTATAACGATCATACTCTTGCACAAGAATATGATTGTAGCCTGAGCAGCCATCTAGAAACAAGAATATCCTTATGATTGCAACTATTTTTAAGATATTATTTATTGTGGAAGGGGTTAGTTATCCTTAATGGAGGCCTTGTTTAAGTCTCTAAAGTCTATGCATAGACATATTTAACCATTCTTATTCTATGTTGGGATTAAATTAAGAACCCACAAAGAGTTTTTAATTAAAAGTATTATGCTGGATTTGATGAGGCTTAAGATCTCTTTTCTCATCAAGGGGCTTGATACTTGGGTTTATAGGATTTTAATTTTATAAAACTAGCTACATGTTAGGGTTGATCTCAATTAGTAGTTGGGATAAGCCTAGATCAAAGCCTCTAAGGACCTTATATCTTCATGTAAATATACCATTATATCTCCTATTGAGTTTATTAAATTCATTAATTTTGGTGGGGAGCATACCTTGACAACTTTTAGGATCTTTCCTTTAAAGATGGTTACTTGCATGGAGATCTCCTCCTTTACTATCATATTTCACTTTTCTCCCTTGAACTGATCATTAGAGTTGAATATGGTTTCCAAGGTAACTAACCCCTTGGTCAGATTTTTCCATTTTAATTAGATGATCTAGTCTTCATATTGGGCTTGAAACAATAAATATCTCTCAACACTAAACTCATCTTCCTCCTATAGGAAACTAATAATCTACTCATCACTCTCAAACACCTATTAATTATCAACATTGTTGATGATTGCCTTTCTAATTATAAGCCTCATAAGATACTTAAAATCCTTCATTATGTCACATGGGATGTCATAATCCACACTTATGGTTGTGATTCTACCCACATTATCATTCTATGATCTTGGTATGGAACTAATATTGAATTCATCAAATCCTTCAATCATATCCCACACTTTATGCTTGTAGGACTTCATCAAGCCATTCTTGGTGATGCTCTATGCTCTAACCTAGTTTATGAGTAGTTCACTATCACCAAATAATTACAATGGCTTGATTCCTTTCTTTTGTGATATTTGGAGACCTTGGATTATCACCTCTTACTATACAACATTATCTATGAAATTGAAATTCAACCTAAAGGTGTGGAAATACTTCTCCTCTTGAGGGGAGACTAGCATCATGTCGGCTCTAGCCCCATTTTTTCTCTAAGATCCATCAAAGTATAGTTTCCATGTAAATTTATGGATCTCCTATGATTTTATGAGATAAAGTAACATGGAGTTATCCTCTAGGATGAAATACATGCATAGTCATATCTCCTCTTTGTTGTCATATGTGTCACATTCATAATTTTAATGTGCCCATTCATCTAGTGAAACATCTAGGATATCTTCAAGTGGTATTGTGGCTTTATAAAGGATTAGATTCTCCTCCTGATTGAATATTATGTAGTTTAATTCAACTGGGCTAGGAGAGTATGGCTCAACATGAATTTTGAAGATGGGTTCATCCTTGATGTTCACCTTAGTCTTGTATCCAGTTTTGAGTAGCATATGCAACTAGTCTGAAGATAAATATCCACCCATATTTGTCATGAAGTCTTGGGAGAGGTAGATGGAAAAGTAGGGGGAAAGTAAATGACTATGATGTCTTGCACAAATTAAAATATTAGGCATGCATGTAGAGTAAAATTCAAATCCTCAATGATTCACATAGTCTTGACTGCCATGCCATCCAACTAGAATACTCCCTTTAAAACAGGGGAATATGAAATTCTATGTGTATTTACGATCCTCTTTGGCATCATAAAATTGCTTGAACTTAAGTCAATCATGTAATTGTGTGCCAAATATTGGCTAATAATCAAGGAGATATATATTAGGGGTAGATTAGTGATACTACATAATTTTTTTTCTACTTTTGGTTGACATAGACTCATAGGGATGGAAGGCATAAATTGCGATGTTTTGCATGCTTGAAATATTTTTAGATCATCTTGTAGAAAATTCCTTTGAGAATGAATATCAAGATCATTCCACATGGTTTCATTGAGTTTCATCTTCTTCATTTGTTCAAATATGTTGAAGGTAATTTAAGATCCCTTTAGCTATAGTTTTTAAAAAATAGCCCTTTCTCATATTTGCACACTAATCTAAGGTGGCTCATTTTTTAGACAACCTATTTGTGTGAACTAAAGGTTGTGTAGGTATTGTTGACCATTTTGGCCCTACAAGACAAAATCAGTCCCCTTATTCCCTTGCTATTTAGAGCCAATCATTTTTAGGTTGCACAAGTTCATCAACCTTGGTTCATGAACTAGATTCACTGGTTCAATCAGCACTTGGTTCAACATTGGTTCAACCACTTAGTTCAAGTGGTTTCAAGTTCAATGCAAGGTTCAATCAGCCTTGGTTCAATCAGTGGGTTCATCGACAAAGTTCAAGGCCTTGGTTTAACGGCTTAAGGTTTAACAAGCTCAATTCAAGGGGATCCATGCACAGTGTTGAACTATTGAACTAGTTCAATGGACTAGTTTAATGCATTGGTTCAATGTGTTGGTTCAATCATTTGGTTCAAGCATGAGCGGTTCAAATGTTTGGTTTAACCACTTGGCTCACTGCATAGTGTTAAATCATTGAACCAGTTCAACGAGTGGTTCAAGTGAATGGTTCAATGGGTTGGTTCAATGAGGTGTCCTAAAGCTGAAGGGTAGGCACCCTTGTGGAGGGTAGTTTCTAAGTCAAAGAGCCCTTGTAAAGGGGAAGGAGCTTTTCAAAGGTAGCCGAAGGGGTCAATTTTTTAGAATTTTGTTTAAGTCAAAATTTCTTTGGACTTTTGTCTAAAGGAATTCCTTTAGACAAAAAGTTTGAAGAAATTCACAGAAAGGCTGCTAGTTCAAAGTGAAGGACCCTACCAGTTCAAAGAGGCCAATTTCCATAGACTTTTTGTCTGTGAGAAAAGGCCTGAAGCAAAAAACCCATAGAAAAGGCCTGACAAACTTCACCAAGGATAGTGACATCCCAAAAACCATCAAAATTAAGCATGCAAATTATCCATTGGGTTTCCAAACAACAATAGGTGCACAAACATCAAATTTTACATCAGGAAAGCCAGAGTGCAGAAGGCACCATGTGGTAACCACAAAAGACTTTGACATGCTTTTTAGGAGTAGTAAAATGTGCCATGTGTCCCCTGTAGGGCTCGATGGAAGCTGACAAGTGTCAACATCCATGGGTTTCTCCTTGTGCTTCATTATTCAAAGAGAAGACTGGTGGGATCGAATGGGTTGCTAAGAGCTATGCGGATCATGCCAAGTGTCAACATATGTGAAGAACCAAAAGAGCCTCGAAAGTTTTCTTAGGTAGCTAAAGGCTCTACAAAAGTAGCCATGTGTCGCCTTCTACAGAAATCTCAAAATGCACCATGTGACCCTCAAGGTACCCTCAAAGGTGAGCAGATCCCACCACGTGTCCTCACCATCTTAGTGGACTATGGCACATGTCAAAAATGGATGCACTCTTAGTTAAGAGCCAAAGGAGTAGCAGAAGGAGCCAGAGGAGGCAAAATGGCTAAGCATAGAAGCAGATGAAGTGATCCAAGTGGCGTAGGAAAGTGTTGATTCAAGGAGTTATTCTAGTGGTTGACACAGTACCTACCATGCAATCATCAAGAGGTATAATAGTGAATGGTGTGACCCATTTTTATTCATTTTTCATTGATGAGCAGACAAATGGTGCGGCCCATAATTTTGGATCATGATAGGGGCCAACATAGCATTATCTTCAGGCAGCTTCTTCATCCCAATGCTCAAAAGGCACATGGGTCACTTGTAAAAGGGTGCCAAAATGGCCTCTTTCTTCCTCTATAAATTTTAAACTTCTCATTTTGAGAAAGGGATCCATCCCTCAGCCTTAAGGCAAAACTCTACCCAAAAATCTCTCAGGCTTGTAAGGCAGAGCTACCAAATTTTTACCTTGAATCAGGACTTAGCATTTTTACCTCCATTTGGACTTACACTTTAAATTATATGTCTATTTTCTCCTTTTTTTTAATTTATTGTCTTTTATGCTTTCATAGATTGATCACAGCATGTCTAGTGCATTGTGAAGTCTTCTTTCTATAGTGTGTCCCAGAACACCTTTTCTAGTTCCTTCCTCCCTGTACTTCCATGGACCCCTAGCTGAATATTCCAGAAGATCTTTCCACTTTAGATGAAGTGTATGCATGCTTATTCCTAGTGAAAAGTGTTTATTCAGGCTGGATGGGTCATCACTTTTCTAGTGTATCACCTTTTCCTTTTTTAGGTTAGGTTTTATTTTTAGCATCTCTCTCTCCCTTTTCATCCCCCCTTTTTTCATTTTATTTGTTAGTAGTAGGAGAAATTAGGGCCTAAAAGATACATTAGAGGGAGCTAGCCCTTATCTAGAGACTCTCCCCTCTAGCTTCACCGATCCCACAGGCGAGAGGGGAGTTTCCATTTTGACGTGTGGAAGGCAAGAGCTCAACCTCCTACCTCAGGTGCAAATACATGGCATCAACATGTACCTTAGCTTGTGTACTTGCACATGTAACCTAGGACATTAAAGGTGAAGGTACTAAAGTTGGTAACACCTCATCTATCACTCTCCTTTCAAATCTTGTGTTTAGGGAAACTAGGGTGTTTCCTCTACTAAACATACCACTCTAATTGACATAGTTAAAGTCATCCTCCTTCCAATTAATAAGAATAGACCCATCTTGTTGATGTTATGACACTTGAATTTCTTCTTCATATGTAGCTATAGTATTTATCTACCCTTGAGGTTATGATAATATTTTCACCATGAGTACTTGGTTCATGAATCTATTTGTGCATGTAGTTTTACTATGTAATTGACCGCATGGGAAACCCCATTCGATATCCTACACAAAATTGTTTTACATGGGTAGAAGGGATCTAGATGTGTTTCTAGTGTAAAAAATTTATGCATAAGGTGGTATATTTTTTGTGAGCTAGTTTTTTTATTATACTCCACCTTGGTAGGGATGTTTACTTGACTATTATTACTGAGTAAAAAGCTAATTAGATATGGAATAGTATGTTTTCTACCTTTAAAGGGTCACAAAATCATTTCCAAATATTTATAGTAGTGTTTTAACCTCATGTAATTTATTAGGGGGATCAATAAATGAATTTGGTGGGTTCATTGTGATGTGGATAGGTGTTAACATAGGTTATACAACTGACTAGCTAGGAGGAGGTTCTATGAATAGAGGCATAGATGGTCTACGAATAGTTTTTCATGTTTGGATCAAGAAATTTTATGCATGCACATAGATTTCATAGGCAGCAGGAAGTACTAAACCTCCCATGAATTGAATCATCACATATATACCACTATTAAGAGCATTTAAAAAATATAAAAATGCATTATTGGGAGACAACTTATACCATCCTAGACTCTCTAGAATATAAAGTTGAAATTAACCATCATTTCATGCAAGGATCTCTTTATATTTATGAGCTACCATATCAGGGATAAGTGGTCATTCTGATCTTAAAATTATTTGCATAGTTCCTCCCCAAGCTCATCCCAATTATGGATATAATTTGGTCTCAATATTTGGTACCATTGGATTGCCTTTCCTTTGAAAGAAGAGGAAAGTAGCCTAACTACAAAATTATCTTCAATGACATGGTGCACTAAGAAAATATTCACAATTTCTTGAATATTCTTCATAGGAGAAGTTGTATTCTCACTAATAAAGTAGGATAAAATTTTGATGGTTATGACTTTAATGCCATCATATTAGGTAAGAATTATCAAACTACCTCTATTCAAAGGCATAAATATTTGGTTCCTCTACGAAGCCATGAATAGGCTAGGGAATAATCTCCCTTAAGTGCAGGGAACCTACCAAATGGGGGTGTAAACTAAGCTATAGTGGATGATTATCTTGTCATACTTTCTCTCCTAATATGGAAAAAAGATACTCTTATTCTTCTTTTTATAAAAGACACAAAGAACTCAATGTAATGGAAATTAAATCCCCTTGAAGATGCCTTAGTTTTTCTTGGCATGTAGATAGGGGGTTGATATTTATGAACTAAAAATGTTTAGAGTTTCCAAATGCTTAAAATGTGTTTATAACACTTTTAATTGAGGACTACACAAAATAATTAGTAAAATCCTTGAAGTGGTCCCCCTAGACATGCTAGAAATTATTGTCATTCAAAATGCACACTCATGGATGGTTTATAACATGGGATATTTTTTGGTAAGATGTATAACATGAATGACTTGCATAAGGTGAAAAAGTATTTAGTTATGGGAATAAAAGTATTATCACTCACCTATAATGTCAAGCATCAATTATTTTTTCATAAAGATAATAATATCCCCAAGGTGTGGGATCCTTGCATTCCTTGGGATGAGCCTCCAAAGTAGGTTCGATTCCTTATATTCTAATCACACCTAGTTTATGACTAATTCAAAAAATAGAGTGAGAAAAGAGAGGGAGAAGGTAATAATTTTATGAAGGAAAAAATTGATGCACCAAAAATAGAGTGAGCTCTCCTACTAACTTTGACACACTAAAAATATTTGAGGATAAGTCATTATCAAAAAAAATCCACCATGGACACTCTATATGCATAAGTGTTTCACATAGATGCACATGAAAAAAATATAAAATTAGGAGTGAAGAAGGTTTTCCATAAAAAAGGCTTACATAAACCTAGATGCACATAGAATATGACCTATAATTAGGTTCTAAGTTCCAAATATAGGTGTTGGGAATAGAAGGCAATGAGATGAGTGAATAATAACCACAAAAAAATATTGAAAAACACAAATTACACATAGAATGTAAGAACTATAGAGGGAGGTGTAATTAATTCTCATTAACATGAAAGGATCAACCAACACAAGTATTCTTGGAGGGAAAATTTTATCAATGTGAGGTTGCCTAAAAAATGTTAACCCTTTTACAATAAAGAACTAGGATTTTATAAGGGATTAAACCTTTTACAATTAATTCCCTCCTTATGGTGTAAAATATAGTATTTAAATTCTATTGTGGTGTCATGTCCATGCTTTTTAAATTCTACCAAATAATCTAGATTTGGGAGTTAGTGGTAGGATTATTCTATATACACATGCGTGTCTAAGATTAGAAGATATTTGGAATGGTTAGATGGGTGGTTTTTGATCATATTTCAATGTTTTACAACCAATTTTCATTTAATATTCTTTACAAGACCTCAAACACCACTCAACTACTTTTAAACTACCTCTTTATACTTCATTTCCACTTGTTAATCATTGTGTGGGTCTCTCTTGAATTACCATGTCATTGATTCAAATTTAATGGAAACATTTCCCTTAGCCTTTTATGAATATCTATGCATTGAGGGTTGTGTAGTTAGACTATGCAGTGAGTTGAAAGTTGTTGAAGGGTGCGTATGTAGAAGCCTTCTATGTGGGTGCATAAATTTTAACCCTTTTATCTCAAGTCCCCTTTAATTATTCTTATCAAGTCTTTGGTTTATACCTAGGGCCCATATTAGTCTATGAATTAACACATGTGATGTATAGATCATAGCCAAAAATTCATGAGAGTGTAGAAGTGGAATGAATTTGCTTCTTTTACACCTCTCCTTATGATGTATAGAGACTAGGAGTTCTGCACCTTTTGAACCTATGTGCCATTTAGCTTGTGTGATGGATAATCCCTACATGGGGCATGTATTGGAAATTATTTATGATTTATATTTAACACTTATTTGATTATTGTATCTATGAAAGATGATTTAAGTGTGGGAATAAATGGGAAGCATTTGTGTTTGTCTTGTTTTGATGAACCCAACACTTTATCGATTTACAAACCTTCTATAGGATCCTTTTGAGTTCTTCATAATCTAGGGGTGACTTAGAAAGTCAAAAATAACTATCCATGGAGATTTATATACATATGAACATTTTAATCATTTAGAGGCCAACTATGAAAGTTACAACTACCATTTTTGTCTAGACCTAGTGCCAAAGAAGGATAGAGACAAAGAAATACTTAGTGAATTTATATAATCCAATTGTATAGACCCTGATAGCCTTGCCTCATATTCACATATTACTCATCTTTAAATTTATAATCATTTACCACTTCAAAAAATTATCCATGAGAGTATTTTATCGATAACACATTTTAAATAGCCACTCTTCCATAGAATCCCAAGACCTATAGAATACCTAAAGCTAAAACAACTTGAAGGGAATGGTAACAGAAAGGGAAAAGGAAAGTTTCATAGCCCATCAATTATTATTTTCACAACTACCACTAGCCAATAACAAAAACCCACTTAACAATGATGATTCCTAGTTATATAATGATAATTTGGTTGATTTATACCATAGTACAAAGTATCCCATCCCTAACATAATCATGAATAACTAAGAGTATGAAAGAAGAGGCCTGGGGGAAAATTAGTAGGGTATTATTGAGCCCATTTATATGATTAGATACAAAATAACTCATGGTCTTAATTTTAAACCACTTGTGGGTGACCTTACATATCTTATGCATTTTTTAATTCTAATGACTAGTGACAAAGATGATTATAGTGAACTAGAGTATAATCATAGCATATACGAAGACCTTACCAATACCAACTTATTTGACCCATATAACATTTTCATAATTACACCAGTAATTTAACATTTTGTGCTTCCCATTTATCATCCTTGACTTATATATTGGGACAAAAAATAATCCACAATACATTTAGATGAGTTTCATAATGATGAGGCCTTTTGTGATTTTATAGGTCTAAGAGATAATGTTCTCTTGGGTGACCATAAACAAGGGTTATCAATAAAATTGGATCCTACAACCTATGTTAAAGAGTGGGTGAACACCCATATCCAAAAATAAAATAATAAAACATTAAGATACCAAAGTGAAAACCTCTTTGAGATGCTTTTGGACCAAGTTAAAACTAAATAAAAAGGCTAGTCTCTTGGTGAAAACCTATTTCAAGTGCCACTAGATGGGGATTTTCACCATTCTTGAAATGAATCTTGGGAGACCACCAATAATTAGCTTATTTTTTAGTATAATTTTAGTATAGAGGAACAACATGCCTTTTATAAAATTATACAAGAATGTTGTATAGTGTTTGTTACATGTCCATTACTACCATTAGGAGATTCAAATATGTCTTTTTAAAGAGAGATTGAAGAACTAGTATGACTAGATAACTTTGGCATTATAAGCCAATTCACATCCTTGCCAAATATTCTATAATATGGCTTGACTCTCCTATTTGAAAATACTATGGAAGTCAAAATTGAGACTCTAAAGGACCTAAAGTGAGTCAAATTAGGTGTGTCCCTTACTAAGGAATAACATGAAGTTTTTACAGCCTTTTGAGGGAGTTTATTAACATTTTTTCATGGACCTATTCAAACATGCCAACTTTTTACCTTGCCTTAGTTTTACACTAAATTATTATGCATCCTGATGCCAAACCCATGAAGTAGATACTATGTATGATGCATCTTAATATTATTTTGTTAGTTAATAAACATTTATAAAAACTATTGAAATCAAGATGCATCAAATTGATTGACTATTCAAAGTGGATCTCAAACATTATGCCTACTAGTAAAAGTTTGGAAGGGTTAAGAATGTTCACTAATTTTAAAGACATGAATAAGGCATGCCCTAAGGATGACTTTCCTCTACCAAATATCAACATGATATTTAACTACATAATTGGGCATGAAATGCTTTCCCTTATGGATGGATTTTTAGAATGTAATCAAATCAGGATAAGGCTAGAAGACCAACACAAGATAACATTCACCACTCCTTGGGTAATGTTTTTCTATTAGGTCATATCATTCATATTCAAAAATGTTGGGGCAACATACTAGAGGGATATGATAATTATATTTCATGACATTATGTATGATATTTTCAAAGATTATATTGATAATATAGGGTAAATCTAAGGCTTGTGTAGATCATCTATCCATATTACAAAGGATATTTGAAAGGATTCATAAGTAAAAGGTGAGACTTTATCCCAAGAAATGCATCTTTATCATTACTTCAATAAAGTTGTTAGGCTTTATTATATCTCATTGCGGCATTAAATTTGATATTACCAAAGTACAAACCATTACCAAGATGTTGCCACCTTCCACTTTGAAACAATTCTATAATTTTTAGGGAAAAATACAATCTATCAGATGCTTCATTTCATAGGTGGATGATAAATTCCATCCCTTCACTCATTTGTTTAAGAAAGGTATTACATTTATTTTGAATGAAGAATTTTAAAAATCATTTGAGTGCTTGAAGGAATACTTAGCCAATCCACCTATTTTATTACCACCAATTATAGGGAGGCCATTCCTATTGTACTTATCTACCACTAATAATACACTGGGGGAAATATTAGCTCAACATGATAAACATGGGAAAGAACATGTTGTGTATTATATAATCCATACACTGGTAACATATGAACACAACTATACACTAATAAATGTTTTTTTAATTTAGCTATGGTATTTACATCCAAAATTTGCATCATTATATGTTTAATAACAAGACTATAGTCATTTCCAAATTAGATCCACTCAAGTATATATTATCATAAATAACTTTATAGGTCTACATGTCTAAGTGGATAATGCTATCGAGTGAGTGTGAGATTAAGTGTTTCAATTAAAAGGCCATAAATGGACAAGTACTTGTAAATTAGGTTATGGAATGTCCCCTTTCAGATATTGAACCACTCACTTTTACATTCCCAAGTGAGTCCATCATGACCATCATAGAAACACCTCCTAAGGAGTGGCATTGGAAGTTGTATTTTGATGGTTCATTCACATATCATGGATTAGGAGTAGGTTTATTATGTATTACACCATAGCTAACCATAGGTGGAGCTTTCCTTTTACTAATAACATGGCTAAATATGAAGAATTTATTGCATGTATTCATCAAGTAGTATAATGGAACATTCAACATCTCTTGGTTCATGTGATTCTCAACTAATCATCAATCAGGTTATAGACTAGTTTTAGACCAAAAATGATAAGTTAGTATAATAAAAGGCCAAGGTAGAAATTTTCAAGAATTATATTCCTGATATTTAGTTTCAAAAAATACCTTAGGCTAATAATAGGACAATAGATGCCATGTTATCATTGGTTCTTTGATCCTCAACACAAATAAGGAAAAATACTATCAGCTCCTTCTTGAACAACTTATAACACATGCTCATGAACCTTTGATCATTAAAATTATTTATGACATTATTGGTCCCAGTTCTATTTAGTATTAAAATTTATAGCGCTACCTTCATGACCAAATCCTTAGACCCAACCTTTCATGTAAAAAACAAAAGTAATCTCACTATACCCTACTTGTCCCAACCCTTTACCATAGAAGATTTTATGGAAATTTTCCTCATTATTTAAATTTGATAGAATCTACAAGTGTTGAGGGAATTTCACCAAGGAGTTTGTGGAAACTAGACCAATAGGACCACCCTTGCCAAAAACTCCTATGTACTAGATATTATTGGCCAACCATGGAAGTAGATGCTGTTGATTATGTAAAAAGATGTAACAAATGTTAGAGGCATGCAAATTTGATCCATGCCTCAGTTATAACCCTCAAACCAATGCTTACACCTTGGCCATTTTCAACATGGGGACTCAATCTTGTCAGGAAGATTAAACCTACCTCTTTAGATGGTCATAACCATATCCTTACTACCATTAAATATTTCACTAAGTGGGTTAAATTTATACCCCTCACTTATGTGATTGGAAAAAAATTTATAAATTCATCTTCAACCATCTTATCTGTTGCTATGGTATCCCATCTAACATTATATATAATAATGGAAGATAATTTAAGAAAAAGGATTTCAAATCACTTTATATCAATTTTAACATCACCCAATACTTTTCCAATGCATACTACTCACAAGGTAATGGAAAAGTATAGGCATCTAACAAGACCTTTTTTATAATCTTAATAAGAGTGTCAATGATGCTGGCCATGATTAGCACTTATATATCTTCTATGCCCTTTAGGATTATCATACTAATTACCATACTTTAATAGGAAAAACACCATATTTTATTAATTATGACACTAAGACCATTATTCCCATCGATTTTGAGTTACATTCACTATGTATCTCATTGAAGCACATCCTTGATGATGATGGTTATAAAGTTGCTCACCTATAAGAACTAGAGTTATTGGATGAAAAATGCATGGATGCTATAAATAGCCTTCAAGAATATTATAACTAGTTACGTGGTTAGTATAATAGGTATGTCAATCATAGAGAGTTCTAACTTGGTGATCTTGTCCTCAAAGAAAACTAGAAGAACACCATGACTGAGAAAAATAAGAAAGGCAAGTTCAAGCCTAATTGGATAGGTCATTATGTCATTATTTCTAATTATGGATCTATATCTTATAGTTTATCTACACTAGACAAAGATCAAATTGAATATCTCATGAAAATAATACATCTCAAGTGTCATTTCACTTGAGAGATCTGAGGTATTGACTATGAGGATAATTTATGTTATATCTTAATATCACCTTCTTTGCATTATATTGTATACTACTCCTTTCATACCTTCCTTATTGACCAATTTTATTTTACCCTCCCTTCCCACCATTTTTTTACCTTGGTTTTGATCCATTGGTTATTTGAGCACCTTTAGAGAGGGGATTTACATGAAGTTTTAGACATTGATTCAATATTTCACAAAGTGGTAATATCATGGAGTAGTATGATAGAGGTTTGGAAATTACATTCTTCATTGTTATCATGTTATATCTCATTCTTGGTATTACTAATTATAATCACTTTTGGTTAAATTAGTATCATTAACCCATGCCATTTTTTCCTAATTATAATTTCCTATGTTCAAATTAGGAGTAAAAAATTTGGAATGCATTACTACATCACCTTGCCATTACTATTGTTTAATTATTCCATTTACCTAATTCATGAACTTGCTACTACCTAGTCAGATTCTTCCACTAAATGAAATAAATATGACTGGAGGTCCTAATGTGACCATGTAGGTTTCACTCAATTCACGTTAAGGTTAACTCAGTCACCCCTTTTCCATGCTCTCATTATTTTATGAGTAATTTAAGTTTGAACAATCTCATCATTTTATGAGAATTTTTAAGCCATGCTCTCATCGTTTAATGATTTGGACCATTCTATATCTCATAATTCTTGATTGAGTTGATATTCTTAGAAAATTACAAAAACATTTGATAATTCTTTAAAATCCTAAAAATCATAAAATCATGAAAATTGGCTTAAATTTTTCACACAAGATATAAATCTATCAATTTTTTTTGAGATGGGACCCATTTTGGTCTTTTCCCTCCCATTTTTGGGAGAAATACATCAACTTGAGGTCTACATAGACTATTTAATCAGCACTTAGATACATGGGGTATCTCGAGTTAGCTCAACCACACTTTCTTTTCTTTTTTGACCACTTATTTTCTTAAGGATTCTATGACTCCTAAATATTTTATGAGTAACCACTTATGATTTAGTTTTCCCATCCTTATTGGCCTTATCCATATTCTCTCTCCATTTTTTGAGTTTATATTATGAGCATTGTGTATTCACATTTGATGCACTAATGACCATTTGGCTTTTCTTACACTCTCACCATTTTGCAAGCACCCATTTCCAATGCTCTCACCATTATATGAGTTATTTACACTCTTGTGATTTTTCAATATCATTCTCATTCTCAACCTTAAATGTATTATTATATATAAATTACCTATTTGATTTATTCATGGATATTAGTCTTTTGCCTGTAAGTGTAATTTTAGCCTAAACCATACTCTTGTGCTCACATGATTTGTTTGTGTTAACACTTTCATGATTGTGAATGACATCCCTCTCTTTTTATATTCTTATGAGACCATTTACATATTAATCTATATGACAATCATGTTTCCTAAATCATAATTTTATTCTATCCCATATCTTAGGAGAACTACATTTGGCCTGAAGTTCATGTTGGATCTTGTGCCCATGGAACTATGTAGATAACATCTATTTGCCTAGTGAATCTAGAGACAACTTGACTACCCCTTCCTTTTATTCTACTTCCCCCTTTTATTTTGTCTATATAATTATTCCCTCTGGTCTAGGGGGAACATTGTTAGTATTTTTCTTGTATTATTATACCTACATCATTAATACCTAGTTTATGGGTTACCCTATCACTAAGAGTAACACCTCTATTATACATGCATGAATAGTTTGTATTTTATTTTTACTAACATTATAATTGACCATTGTTTAGTTATTTTAATTATTTTATTTTATTTTTTTGTGACCATGTTTTCTTATTGTTATTTTTTTGTGTGTTTATTTATTGATGTTTTGTTGTTCGTTTATTTATTTTTATTGATGTTTTATTATTTGTTTATTGGTTTTTTTCCTACCTCTTTACCTTTTTGTTTCTTGATTATTTTAGGATTTTTACACTTGAGTCTTGATTACCCATATCTTGTACTTTAGTTGTGAATTAGTGTATGTTCTTCCACTTAGTTTATTGCATTATATTCACTTGGGATTTTATTTTTCATATCTTACACTTAAATGATTTGTACTTTAATTTAAACTGAGTTTCCCATGCTTTGGATAAACATTGCTATCATAGATTTCTATAAATATGATATATAATTTCCACAACTATAACAAAAATAAGTTTGGTGAAGCTTACAAGCAATGGTTCCATACTAATTATCCTAGTTCACACTTATAAAAATATCCAACCTCCCTAGTTCTACACAAATGCAGAGTAATTAACTCACAAATGAATATTAATCCCTGTTAGTTAGGATGTGTATCTCTATAATAACATGTATCTCAAACTCATGTTTATCCTCTATGTCAGCTTAATATTACTCCATGAGTATGGATTCAATACATAAGACCCTTTTATAATTTACACTATTCGATAAATGCCGATTATATCACACTTCTATATGCCCTATTAGGGAAAACCAAACTATCAATGATTCTAACTACCTTTGGGAAAATCACTGTTTTTCAATTTATCTACCCTTCTAGGGAATTTTTCATTATGCTAATGATTATAACCACCTTTGGTAAAATCATTGTATTCATTCATCCATCCTACAGGAACATTTTTCATAGCATTAATGATTATAATCATCTTTGGGAAAATAATTATTTTATATGTTCTACTTAGGCATCTCATTATGCCACTAATTATAAGCACCTTTTGGAAAATCATTATCTCTACCCCTATTCCATATATGTTACATAATTTCATTATTTTGTAGGTAATGTTCATTGACCTTATTTTTTGCTTGCTCTCTTGAGGGGGCATCTAGGGCTCATCCATCACCTTTTGGGGCATTAGCTAAGGTATTAATGACTTTATCATTATTTTAGAAGATGTTACTATGATTTTATATTATAAAATTTTCCTAAATAGGGGGAAATTATATACACCCTATTTTAGCCACAATTGTGTTCCAACTAGACTTTAGATTGGTTTATATCAAGCAGTGCAAATTAAGCCTAAGAATCACTCAATGTGCTAAATTCATCTACATATCAAACATTAGGGCTAAAAATAAATTTGAGTCATCCTTATTTTTGGTATTATACTTTATACAATAGTAACCTCTCACATTTTCATCTCTATTCAATTATCGACCTACCGAATTGATAGTTAGGCCTATGGACCCATTAAGCAGGTCACTTGAACAATTTTTAAAGTGAAAAAATGCTAAGTGAAATGAATTAACTAATCAATTAAAATTAATTTATTAAGTGAAATTTATATGTGAAATTAGTGAAAATTAATTTTTTAAAAAGGAAATATCAATAAAAATGAGATCATGATGATGTCATCATCCTCAAAGTCAAGGAATTGAAAATATCTTCCTTAGAGCCTTAAATTTAAAAATGGAGAGCCATGCTTAATATTTTATCTCTATCCCAAATATTAATTTATTTTCCCCTCCTTAACTCAACTAAGGTTATTCTAAACAAATCCATGGTTAACTATAACCTAATTTCACTTGGGTTAGAGTTAGTTTGGAAGGCTATAAATATAAAGATTCACCCATTGTTCATGAAGATTTTTTTTTAAGGTTATTATGTTAAAATACCTTCAAGAAATTCTTTTGGTGTATGTTACAATGTAAAAATACCTTAAAAGACCCTCTTTTTAGTGTTATAACTCTCATTTGTTGAGAGAGATCCAAGCCAAGCCAACCCAAATTGAATCCCAACATTGCCAAGGTGACAAGGAGAGAGGATGGAAGGAGCACCATTTCCAAATATTATTTGATAACATGACTAAGCACATCCATCCATAGCCAACATATAACTCTTAATATCAATAAAGATAAATAATGGTTGTTTTGTCTTCTATCGATAGTTACTTGTATTATTTTCTTGCTCCTTGAGTGTCTAGGCTAGAGGTGTTAATTTTATTAGTTTAGTTTTATTTAGTTTTAATCATATTAACACAATAATAATCTCCCCTATTGGATTCCTATTTATCACACTAGATATTAGTGTCTAACCACCCCCATTTATTATAGTATTTAAATGTAACACATATAATAAAGTCAAAGGATAAATAAATGTACATAAGTGTGTACAACACACTTTATCTTTGAGAGATTATCCAAATGTGCAACTTTTTCCTAGTAAACTTGTAATGGAAATGTAGGATCCAATTTACTTAAAATAAAATTTAAAGATGTATAAATTTAAAATTGAATTTGAAGAGAAAGGAAAGAGTACACCTTAGTAAACTATGTTGCCTTGTAAATTTTTGGATATGATGATTCCTTATTGAATAATTGGATAATTGTGATTCCTTATTGAAAAAAAATTGTATAACTAAGGTTGGGCCATCGATTGGGAAGGAAATTTCCTGAACCCTCATTGTAAAAATAAATGGAGTATTGTTGGGGAAATTAAGCATCACTAAACCTCAACCACACTAACTCATGTAAATAATCTTGCATTGATATTATAACCCAAATATAGAAGGTGGGATCCACATATTAGGCTCAGTATGACTAATTAAAATGTTATTGAGCATCATTGAACATAAACTACATTAAGTACAAAATATGAATCAACTACTAAAAAAAAATTTAGATTATAGGTTATTCACTTCTAGTTACAACCAAATATGTTTCCAAACAAATAACTATAGTAGTGTGTATGTGTATAAAAATTATTCATTCCCCATGAACAAATGCCAATTGATAAATGTAGTAATGAGACATGATTTGTGCTCATGTCCTTGATCTAATATAATTGATTCTGACATGATATATAATGTTATACATCTATATGCTATCTGTACTAGATCTGAGAATCTATCTTATATTGAAATATGAATGCATATTCCCCCAAATACATCTAAATATGTGAATATTTGAAATATTTTAATTTTTTTTCCTATAAAAATATGTGCGCATGTATGGCATATGTACTCAAGTGTATCTAAATTTATACTCATTTATTTATAAATGAAGTACATATACATGACATATACCCCAAAATGTGTCTAAAATATATAAATATATATCTTGATATGATATCTAAACCACTATTAAATATTGTAATCTTGTATTCTATCCTAAATAATGAATTTAATAGTCATAGAGGCTTAAGTATCTATAAAAATACCACTAATATGCCCTTATTTTGAGGCAAGGGATGTAATATATGAGTCACTCATGTCAAAATAAAGAGTTAATTATACCATGTTAGATATATGCACACACATACATACACAATATTATGTACGATCATGTCAACAGATGGAAAATATGTCATCTTAGTAATGTATGCATCATTAAATGATGCATGAAATATATGTAATGCAATACATACTAGTCTCATGTTAAGATAGATATAGAAATTAAGCATGTAGTCATAACCATCAATGATAAATGTACTAAATAATATTGTGCATTAAAATATGCATGATATGAATCATGTAACCACACAAAAATTTGGAGGTGCATGATATGGATCACAACACTCACAAACTCAACAAAATAGATAATCTTAATAATCTTAATAATATCAATAGATAATGTCATGTCTATGAAGCATACAATCTAAACACACACGATAGCACTAAATGTCACACATAAGGCCAAGGTACTTATACAATGGATATAAAAATGTCATAAAAAATAAATCCAAGTAGATATAAAAAAGGGACATAAATATGTCAAAATAAACAAGACTAAGGGGCCACACACAAAGTCCATAAATATGTCATAAAAAATAAGTCTAAAGGGCCATAAACAAGGCCAAATGGACACACATAAGGGACATGATGATTTTGAAACAAATAAGTCAAAGAGGATGCACACAATAGATAAACAATGACTTTTATATCATGAGAGAGAGATATAATAACAATGAATCATATAACAAGTCACTCTAGTCTACACTATCAATGTGTGTTAGTGCCATAGCCTAATTTATAAACAAATCCATGGAAAATTATATGAAGTATGAATATGTATGTATGTATATATATATATATATGTATATATATATATATATATATATATATGTGTGTGTGTGTGTGTGTGTGTGTGTGTGTGTGTGTGTGTGTGTGTGTGTGTGTATATGTATATGTATATATATATGTATATGTATGTATGTATGTCAGTGCCATAGCCTAATTTATAAACAAATCCATGTAAAATTATATGAAGTATGAATATGTATATATGTATATATATATATATATATGTATATGTATATATATGTATATATGTATATATATATGTATATATACATATATATGCATATACATATATATACATATATATATATATACATATATATATATATATATATATATATATATATATGTATGTATATATACATACACACACACACACATATATACATGGCAAATAGAGACGTGATAGAAAGATATAATTTGTAATAGTGTAACCTTGGAAGAAGATGCCCCCAATATTGGATGGTCCAACACCCGTGTCTCTAGGTATAATATGTCCTAAATTACACTCATGTATATCATAAAATATATGTTTGTATGAAAAAAGATATGTAATATACCAAACATGTGATAAATAATATATAAAAATAAAGTAAGGAAGAAATTAGGTCATGCTTAGGCCTTTATTTTTTTAATATTAAAATGTTTTTATATATTTTTGAAATATTTTAAATTAATACATGTGGGAACCAGTCCAATAAAGCATTTGAGTCATTAGTATCACCTGACTTATCCTTAATATTATGCAAATGCAATGCCTTTTCCTCCACTATTTGTGATTGTTCAAGTTCTATGATTGTAGTTATCTTTGAAGGTTTTCTATTTTGATAAATGTTATTGTAATCAAATTAAATTATGATTGGATACCATTTATGTAAAAATGATATCACTATTTTTTCAATCCATTTTGGCCTACATGTGTTATAACTATTATTATCCTAATATAAATAGTAATTGGGTGGGAGAAGTTGTTACCCATATACGTGTATTGACAACATTTGGTCTATAAACAATGTTTGTAATAATATGTCCAAGGAATGTACCATGATGTGGATTAGAAAATATATCAATGTCATGTCCCAATTTTCATAAGAATGGAATGCTACATTATTTTGGGTAATGATATCCATAAATATTTTTTTTCTCTATAAACATCTTCTATATATGATGTTATGGTAGAAATAACTTTCCTTTGGAATTTATGGGCTTTGCATGTTGTATTTGTGTAATGAGTTCTATTATAACTAAATGTTGAGTGCTTCTACTATAGAATGATGAATTTAATGATCCCTTCATTTTTGTACTTTTGAATTTTATGTTTTAAATTTATGAAACCATCTATTATATGTCCAATGATTCTATGGTAATCATAATATAATTTTCCTTCTTGATGCAATATACACCCCATTTATCAATGCCTAATTATTGGTAATGCAATCAAGTTGTTATCAAGTAAAAATTTTAATATGATGATTGGTTTATCTTGAAGAATTGCCACTTATAGTGTTAGGGAAAGATTTTTATATGAAAACTCCACATTGTTCACTAAATTTTATCCAAAACCTTTATTATAGTGTAAAATTTACATATTTTCTTGGGCCCAAGTCATGCTTGAATTTATAAAGGGTTGCCTTAATGGTGATTTTAACATATGAGAATCATGGTCTAAAATAAAACTACAAATACTATTTTCATTTTTTATAGTGTTGTTCTTAAATTTTTACCTTTCCTTTGCCCCATTAAGATTATTTGTGAGTTCCTAGGAACCTTCCAATTACCCATGCTCTTTGTATATGAATTACCTTGATATTTTTTGAATTCAATAGGTGTGAATAAAGTATGGCACAAATACTCATCTAGATTAATAGGATTTAAATTTAGATTGTGGAAGTTATTGTATATGTTTACTTTCATATTATTATTATTAGCATCACTATCATAATAATCAATGACTATGACATCTTGATTTTTTGAGTTTACCACCAAAGGAAGATATGTAACTATATCAATCGATTTTGTATTATATTTGGGTTATTTCTATCTTCCTCAATTTCATGATCAAATCCTCTTCATTAAATTTTATTGATTATCCCATTTCATATGCATGCTTTTAATCTAGTGGGATGGCTTGTGTTGGTGATACTATAGAATAATCCCCAAAAGATAATTTTAAACATTTTTTACTAGCATATTATGTCATTTTATTATGTTTGAAATAATCAAATATATTGGGAATGTGTAAAGATAGTCATCATACATGAATTTGAAACATGTGTGCAATGTTTATTGTATTATTTACATGGTTTGTATCTAAGGTTTCCTCAATCAAATTTTTTAATGTAGATGATTATGCATGACATGAAATATAGTAAAAACTATATTTGGTCTTAATTATACATAAAATACTATTGACCCAAGTAATTGACGTGGAATGTTATCAAATAATTTTATAATTTGTTTTTATTTTGAATAATATCCATATTTATACCATTTTTTTTGTAAAAACATATTTTTTCAAATATTAATTCCCACACTATTATCAATCGACACACATTTAAATACTTTGGTCTAAATTTGGACATGAATAAATAATGATAGATTTTGATATATTATGTGTTAATTAGATAAGTAGTATTTATAAAAGGTAATGATTTTTTATGTATCCTTAATTGTATTTATAATGGAATTAAAGTATTCAAGTATTGTATCAATGGGGATAGTTTTACACATAATTTCTCATATAAAGTGTCTTTGTAAATAGTTGAACTATTTATTAATTTGAGCATATAAATATTAACATGGAATTATTTAGTTGATCAATGATGTCATACCCTTTTTTAGATTGGTTTACTTTATGGGATGTGGATAGGGTTGCATATGATCATGTTGACTACCTCAAATCTACCTCTCATAGGGCACCCTACCTCTTTAGGTATTCATAATGTGGATCGAAGAATCTAATAAAATCCTTTGTAAAATAATGGACTTGGGATGGTAACTAAGATAACCTTGAGGAATAAGGGGAGGAGGAACAAAAGGAATCATGCATGCCATTTGGTACCTATTGACAAAATTAAAGAATCTAGATTGGAGGTTGACAAAATATGAGCCAAGAAAGGCTAAGGTTTGTTCATAAATACTTTTAGAATCATGAATGTACATATATTTGATCCATGAAATTACATAGTTGTTATATATAATAATCATGAATTGAGTAAAAAAATAAAAAATGTGTTAATTCATTAGATCCATGTGTAATTTATGTGTAAAAGAATATCATAAATTTGGTCTAACAAATTAGAATTATTTTAGAAAACTAAAACCATAGAAAGAAGGAATAGACCCTAAGGGAAACATAGGATTTTGAAATGTTCAAGAAATCTATGGTTTCACCAATATGTCATACCCTATTTTGAATTAATTTTAGCCCTTAATAAGATATAAAAATGTGTATAATGTAGATTATAATGTATAATAATTAAGCATAAATGTGAATGTTAAGGAATGAAGTTGGTATAATAATTGCATTTATAAATATATAAATTAAAATACATGTATAATATACTTAGTAGTTAACTTATCTATGATAGAATGAGATTGTTCCCAAGTGGTAAGGTGGGTATAAAGATGGATAACGAGTCACTCAGATTAGGATCTAGAGTTTTAGGCTTGTTTGGACACTACCATCAGTCTTGGTTACTATTGTTAGTTATTATGTTTTAATTTTTATGGTTCTATCTAAGTAAATATTTCATTTTTTTTATGATATAGGAAACTATAAATTATTTTGTGTGCCTGTGTATGCAATCCCTAGGTCTGAGTGTGTAAACAATACCCTAAAATCTATTTCCTTCACATGAAACCCTATGTATAATAATAATGGTATAATTATGCATGAAAATGGGGAAGAAAGGTGGTTTAGCTAACCCTAACCACTCCCCATTAAATTTTTGAGTTATTCTTACTTATCCAATACTATAAAGAAGGAATTTAAATTACATGTAGTTCTCCCCATTTGGTTAATATGTGCAATAGTGATCCTTGAATGTATATATTAACTTTTGATACCTATAAAATGATAGCATTGCCTTAGGATTGAGGTTTTTTAGACTTATCTAGGACATGCTCCTTATGAGTGATTATTAAATTGGGAAGAATAGGGAAGTGCCTCTGAATGTACAAGTGTTAGAGTATGACTTATAGATGATTATTATATGGGTAATAAGATTAAAAATATTTTTTATTTATATGTGAATCTTTGGGTAATTTATCACACCATTAATATGGTAGATAAATTGTAGTTGAATTCAAAATGTGACTATTACTTGTCATAGGAGGAAACCATTAAACTCAGGTGGTACACGTTATATCCAAATATTTCACCCTAGGAGGGGCTGTTCAATCCTCTCCCATATTTGGATAACATGGGATTACCTTTAGGTTTGTGGGTTGCCTATATTAGAGGTAAACTTCCAGGTTAAAGGGATAACTCCCTTGATTTATCTCTTAAGATCACACAATACACTAGACTAATCACTTGGGTTTGAAAAGGGAAGAAGGTAAAAAAAATTAATATATTATAATGAGGTGATACACCAATGATAATTCCACATAACACACTTTCATCTACACTAAGTAAAACTACCAAAATTAACCTCAACTCTATGACCTTCTAACATAAGTGTTTTCCATAGAGGTAGATTGATATTAATATATAGAGGAGGGTGAAAATAATGTATGATACTAGATACTAGTAGTCACTCTCACACTTAAATTACATATTAACAAATAATAAACTTCATGATACCTAATAGAATATATTCTACTCATATAATGCATACAAGGGCAAAATGAAAGTAAGGAGAAAATAATCTTCATCACTTGTCATTCAAATACACCACTTGAAACCCTTAGGCAAGATGAGAAGCAAAACAACTAAACTTTATAATCCTTATTCCAAGGCAAAACAAGGTGCCAAACTAGCAAGGGTTTGTCATAATAGGTGTGTATTACATTACAAAGTCAAAAGGCTTAAATGTATAGAGCATATGAGAAGATAGAGAAGAAGATAAGTGGAAGGGTCACAAAACAAAGTTTCAAACTATGAGAACTAGTTATAAATTAATATAATTAGGTGGAAAAGAATCTAAGAAGTAGTCTTGAACAAGTGTCCATCTAAAGTGCAACATTCTCTCTCAAGGTGGCATAGAACTTTTCACTATCCTTATTTGAAATTGTATTGATGATGAGCAGTCCATTTGGCTATCTAAAACTACCATAGGGATATTTGAAAAATTTGAACCATCATGATAACGTGACATCAATGTTGTAACATCGCTCACACACCTCCATAACTAAGAACTTTCCTCTTGATACTTGTGTTCACTATCTACTAACCACTCATTAGATCTCTTAGCTTGAATCTTACATTTGTCACTTAGGTATCTTGTATTTTCTCAAATAAATATTTTTTAAGAGGTTTTAGGAAACCAAATTGGTCCTCTTTTATCCTTTTGTCTATTAAATAGACCTCAATGAAACTCAGAAGACACTTCTCACTTCCAATCTTCGATAGTCATGCTCCTTCTCACTATGTTATTCTAGACTGTCTACAATGAACCACTCAATATAGTAACTTTAATTCATAATATAGGTTATAAATTAGTCTTATTATTTGGGGTAAGTATCTAAATACCTCCCACAATGGTTTTCATTTAACAATTCAAACCTGCTCCTATAGAACAACTCAATTTCTATAATAAATTAAGAATTGGGCTTGTTCATATAACTAAAGGTATAGTAAAAGTGGGTGATGGGGGCTTGATAGAGTAAAAACATAGTTTAAACTTAATAATTCATTGTATGACTTCCATATGCACCTCCATCTATATTTTTTCCATCAATTTTAAAAGAGATTTTTAGGAGGGTTTTTGGTGGTTTAGAATGTTAATAATGGTTAATAAAAAATAGATGCTAAAATTACAAAAGAATTAAATTAAGGATAATATAAGGATCCCCCCTAAACTATAAAAAATTCCTTGAGTCACCATTCAATCTCTTTGTATAGGTGTGAGCATAATAAGTTGGCCTCTTGAGCTTCTTCTTATATTTTGAGTATGTCTGATAGAGGTTTAGGCCAAAATGGCCAATTCTAAGATTTTATTTGAAACTAAATGTATAATTTTGGCCTTATATTATCCCATAAATTCCATCACATGGTTTTTAAATTTCACATGTCCTTACGGATTAAGTTGGCATCCATTAGGGTTTAGGCTTAATTTTAGGCCTATTAGGCCTAACTGTGTTTTCCTGAATAGTTGACCACTTGTAGGTTTCAAATGGATGTATGGACCTACAAATTATTTTTTAATATTTATATAAAAACTATAAAATATCATTAAATTATTCCAAGACTCTTAAACTCATCTTTCCACTCTTCACATTCTAACCAACAAACTATGTTACTACTAGAGTGTTCTCTGTCTGTGATAGAAAAATAAAGTGTTTACACTATTGGAATGACCAAAGTGATGCCATGGAGATATTTCATGAACAATTAGGAAAATATAAAATATTTTTTATGTATTAATCATTCCCCAAGAGTTTTTAACACCTTAAATCCCTCAAGATGGGCTTTTAGGTCTATAAATTGTGCATAGGTTTTAGGTAAACTAAGTGTAGGGTTAAAATCCTATTTATTTCCTTTTGAGAATCACATAAATCATGATGTAATAAAATTTGAGAATGTATTGAATATTTTTTTCCACCTTATACCTATTACATCCCTCCAAATTTCATTCTTCTATGGGTTTGGACTAGTCTATGGTATGCATGATTGTCTCATGTGTATGTGATCATTAGAGGAGAAATTTGATAGTTTATAGTAGGTGTGAATATAGGTATAACCATTATAATTCACATATTTTTTTCTTATAAAGTCATAATATATCATTTCACACATACACATATTTGATATTACCTTAATTTTGTACTCTCATCCACCACCATCAACACACTATGTGTCTGCAGTCAGACTATAGATGTTATTTTAGGAAATATGATACCTCTCTATAGGTGAAGATTTGCTTGAACATTGAATCATTATTTTTATTATCCTTGAGGTCATTGAGACTATATATTATATGTATGAGTTTTTATTATGAATACAAGTTGTGTTCTCATCTCTCATTATAGATCACTATTGCATGCTACAGGTTCATTAGCCTTTTGTCACTGTGTATCACTAAATATCATTAATAGAAAAATGATTGAGTTTTAACATTTTAATCATCTTAATTCACAACTAAAAAAAATTCTCTTTTAATTAACATGCTACTATATGTTTAGACTAAAAGAATGGAAATAAAAACCTATAAAAAGCTCATATATCTTCATCACAAAATGGTAGTATATTAGGCAAAGACCTATTTTGGAGAAACTAAGGTAATTGGTCTCATTTGTAACTTTCTCACTCTGACTGACCATAGGTGTTAATGAATCAATATTGACTATAGTTATGAACCTTGAGTGAATTGATAAACTTATTCAAGTCTTGATATTGAAAACCACTTGTAACTTGGATTTTGAATGGTCCTTCATTATCTGTACATGCTTATATATGACTATAGGTGGCTCTATATATGTTGGATATGTACTCAATCTTTGCTCGTTGTCTTATAAATTAATATTCACCAACCTCCAAGTCTTATAATGCAATAATTTCATGGATATATAATTTCTATGATTTAATAAGAGAGACATAGGTATGTTATTACCTTTGATATCCAATCATCTACACAAGGACATCTCTACAACTATGAAATATATTTTATAGATCATTGTGATGTCCATTTCCAACATGATTATATTTTTATTTCCTACATTCCATGAACACATGTGAAAACCATCTTGAAGACAACATGAAGATGAAAAATATGTTCAACTAAAACACACACAACACTTGGAAACACCAGATCAATGCAATATATGAGAAAACCTGAAGGTGTTGGGAATGTGCAGTTGAATTAGAGGAAGTAACAATCTTTAAAAAATTTCATGAATCTCAATCCACAAATTTTAAAAATAATTCATGGAATGAGATTAAATATAGAGTAATTTCATCCACCAAATTCATTCCCCTCAACTCCACTTGACCTATCTGTGGACTTATTTGACCTGTTAAAAGGGAGTGAATAGAGAAACAAACTAATTTTCAAAAAAATTAGACCTATAATAGATTATCAATAATTTATATGGTTTATGGGGAGTTTAAAGGACACTTCTAAATCTTCCACACATGCCAAACTTGTCTTGTAGTCCATACAACTTTAGAAACTCCCACTTCTTCAACTAAATTTTTGGATTCTAACGTTTCAACTTGAAATTATTAGTTAAAAAACTATTATCTAACCAAATCTAACATATTATATGTTGGATAAAAATTTTACACACTTATCCTCTTGAATAAATCATAAAATTTCATTAAAGTGGCCAAAAATGACATAAGATGGACTTAGGCAAATGTGACTAAGATTAAGACATATTTTATGACCTTAGTTAGGACTATGATGGATATTTTAAGACCTAAAAGGCCCTATATAATTTTTAACTTATATGATGGGTTAAATTATTTGACCAGGGGGTCAAATTAGTCAACATTTTTTAGCAATTTCCTAGGGGTAGCAAGGTTGTTATGCTAAAGACCAGTTGCCTTTTCCTATCCTTGGAAAATGGAGTCACATATACACTACTAATTACATTACAAAGCCTTTGATACAACACAAAACTAGACCAAAAATAAAATAGGATAAAAACACTAGATAAGACAATAAATCAAACACTATTGTGTTCTCAAGAATATTTAAGGAAAACACGCACAACACTTAAGCAAACTAAGCTATGTACAAACTAACCTAAAACAAGTTTATCCTCCTATATCAAAGGGGAAATTGTCACCATATCTTGCTCCATGGGATGAAGGAATTCATGAGTCAATTTTCCTTTTAGGCATTGGCCTTGTTTTCTTTATTTTCTTGATGTTTTATAATCTCTTTGGAGTGACCTTCAATTCAATCAGGGAAGCTACAAATATATCACCTATAAATGTGAATTCTTAAATCACATCAACAATCTCAAACTTCTCATGATAATCCTTAGCTATAACTTTATTCAATGATGTCTCAATAATACATGATTATTTTACTTCTATGGTACTTTGAATGGGATCATATTGCTCACTAAATACAAGCTCCTCAAGTTCATCAATGAGGTTTATATATTTCAAATTACTCTATTTTCTTGTGCACTTGACCTTCAACATTGCAAAGATCTTCATTTTTCTCAAAAATATCATTATGTTATAGCCAATCATCTTTTCTCTCTTTATCCTCAAGAAACACAAACTCTTTAAGATCATATTCTTGACCATGATCATGGTTATCATGGTCATCATATATTACTTCATGATGTTCTTTAGGGCATGGTTGTTCAATAGGAACTTTTCATTTTGTTTCAAAAACATCATCTTTATTTCCTTAAATAACTTGATTCTTAAGACCTTTATATTCATAGAAATTTTATTTATAGGTCTACCACATACCTTGATCAAATTACTTATGGATAATTGCAATTTCGTATATATCTCCTTTTTATTGATCTAAGAAGGACGACTTGTTATTTTTATCACCAAGGGGATTTCCTATGATGAGTTCTTCTTCATAGTCACTTAAAACATCTTCTTGATCTATTGCATATTGAGTTTATTCTTATTTGTTTGCCTCCCATAATATGGTTTCTCCTTCAAGAGGGGATGAGGTAATAGGGTGGTGAATTGGTTCATGGTTTGTAGAGGAGTATGATTATTGATGGAGGGATCATTAATGTGCATAGGGATGTAATTATACACTTGGAATAACTATTATAGGGAGAGAAGGTTCTACTGGGCTATGGACATATCACTTTCTTCAACAAGTACTTCATTTATTTTAATGTCTTCTTAAAACCCTTCTATACCTACAACTTAAACCTCCATTTTTTTAACCAAGGCTTATTTTTCATGATGAAACTCCTCTTAAATGGACTTCCGATATTGACAAGTTATAGGTTTTTGAATATAGGTCAATGTGGTTTGACCATACACAAAATTTTAATTCTTATCACCACATTCTTGGTTCCAAGTTGGAAATTTAAGTCTAATATGATATTTAGAGGATTGGATAGGCTCTTTATGAGGATCAAAGTCATCAGAGGACTAATATGAAATATAGGAAGGCACTTGAAGATAAAATGGAGAGACTTACTCTTCAAACAATTTTTCACCTTCTTGATTGTTTTCTAGAGGCCTTTCAATAGCTACAAGTTTCCTCTGAACCTCTTGGTTTTCCTACCTCAAAATCTTATCAACCCACTATTGTATATATAATATCATTTAATGTAAGTCTTAATTAATGACATAGCTTCTTCCTCAATTGATCTCCACTTGGTCATCAAGATTTGGATAGAATTTATCTTTCTATCTATGAAATGCATAGAGATCACATCAAGATCTTGATCCCATTTCTTCATTAGCATTTCTAAGTTTAGCTTTTAAAGCATAAGTTATAATAATGAATTATATTGAGGTAGAATTGGAGTATTATGAGGAAAGGAAAAGGAGTTTTGGTAGTAGCCTTGAAAATATTGTATAGGAGCTTGATAGGATGGATAGGTTTGTTGGGGAAGAATGATTTCAAAAATATACCTATTAAGAGCTTTGAGTTATTCCTTAAGAACCTAGATCTTAAGATATTTTATCTCTTATTCAAGGGCCTTAAACTTATCTCCTTGATATCCTTCTTCATAGTCTTCTTCACAAGACTCTTCAAAAACTTCATGACCATATGGAGGAGGAATGGGTTGACCATATGGTGGATAAAAAAAATTATAGGGATATGTGTATCAAGGAATATCAACATACATATCCATATCAGATTCATTAGTAAAATTAAACATAAGGAATGATCAAAACTTTCTACAATAGGTTCCTAGATTGCTTATAACTAGATGATGCATTCTACTAGATTGCTCTCTATTTGTAGTAGAACAAAGAGTGTTTACACTATTGGTATGACCAAAGTGAGGCCATGGAGATCTTTGATGAATCATGAGGATACTATAAAATAATTTTCAAGGCTTATTAATTCCTCAAGAGTCTTCAACACCTCAAATCCCTCAAGACAAGCTTCTAAGTCTTTAAACTGTGTATAGGTTTTAGGTACACTAAGTGTAGGGTTAGAAACCTATTTCTTTATTTTTGAAAATCATATAAAATATGATGTCATAAAATTGAATAATTTATTCAATATGTTTTTCCACCTTATACCTTTGACATCCCTCTAAAATTCCTTCTCTTATGGGCTTGGGTTAGTCTATGGTATGTATGACTATGTCACTTGTAGGTGACCATTAGAGGAGAAGTTTAAGAGTTTTTAATAGGTGTGAATACAAGTTTAAAAACTACAATCTGAACATTTTATTCCTCTAAAGTCATCATATATCATTTCACATATTCACATATCCAATATTTCCTTGAGGCTCTACTCTCATCCACCACCACCAACACATTGTGTGTCTACATTCAAACTATAAATTTTATTTTAGGAAATATGAGACCTCCCTATAGGTGAAGATGCGATTGAAAATTTATTAATTATTTTTATTTTAATTAATGTAATTGAGACTATATCTTATATGTATGATCTTTTCTTATGACTACATATTATGTTATCATCTCTCATTGTCTTTCATTGTTGCATGTTATAGGTTCATTCACATTTGGCACTGTGTATCACTGAATATCCTCAGTAGAAATTTAACTAAGTTTGAACCTTTCAATAATTTTACTTATAAACCAAATAACCTTATCTTTGAATTAACATTCTACTAATATATTTAGGCTATAATAATGGAACATAAAACTTACTTAAAGATTAAGATATTCATCACAAGATGGTGCTATATTGGGTAGAGACCTATTTCAAAGAAACTAAAGTAATTAGTCTCATTTGAAAATTTCTCACTCTAACTAACCATAGGTGTCAATGAAGCAATATTGACTACATTTATGAACCTTTAGTGACTGATAAACTAATTCAAGTCTTTAAATTGAAACCCACTTGTGCCTTGGACTTTGAATGGTCCTTCATTATCCATGCATGCTTATATATGACTATAGGTGGTTGTATGTGTTGGAGCTATACTCAATATTTTCCCATTGTCTTAGAAATTCATCTTCATCAAAATCCAAGTATTTCAATGTAAAATTTCATATATAAATAACTCTCATGATTTAATATGAGAGATATAGGTGTGTTATTAACTTTGATATGGAGTCATCTACACAAGGACAACTCTGTAATTGTGAAATATATTTTATAGATCATTATGATGTCCATTTCCAATAATATGAGATGTTTCTTTCCTACCTTCCATGAAAACACATGAAAACTATCCTAAATACAACATGGATATGAATAACAAGATCTAAAAAAACACACACAACACTTGGAAACACTAGATCAATGTTATAGATGAGAAAACCTAAAGGTGTTAGGAATGTGTAGTCAACGTAGAGGTAGTAGCAGCCTTAAATTTTTTTCATGAATATAAATAATCAAATTTGAAAAGTAATTCCATGAAATTATATTATAAATATATTACTTTAAGCCACCAAATACATTCCCATCATCTCTACTTGACCTATCCATACCAATTACAAGCTGGTAGACTTATTTGACCAATCAAAGGTAGCGAATAGAGAAACAAATCAGTTTTCACCATTTTAAGACCTATCAAATATTATCAAACATTGATATGACTTGTTTGGATTTAAAATGACACTTATAAATCTTCCACATTTGCCAAGCTTATCTTGTAGTCTCTACAACTTTAGAAACTCCCACTTCTTCAACTAATTTTCTTGCTTCCAACATTTGAACCTACAATTTTCAATTACAAAACTAATTATCTAACCAAATATAACATATTAGACATTAGATAATAGTTTTACACACTTATATTATTGAATAAACCTTATAATTTCATTAATGTTGCCAAAAAGGACATAAGGTGACATAAGATGGATTTAGGCAAATGTGACTAAGATCAAGACATATTGTATGACCTTAGTTATGACCATGATGGACATTTTAATACCTATGAGGGCTTATGGAAGTTTTAACTTACATGGGGGGTTGACTTATTTCACCATAGGGTCAAATTAGTCAATAGTACCATTAGATAATATGTTTTGAGTCTAAAATTACTATGTTAGAGATAAGACTAATGATATGATGATCAAGAGATGTATAAGTAAGTTAAATAATTAGTTTGACACAAATTATGGAATTTCCTATAGGTTATTGAGATAAACTTAGGAAGGTTAGGCCTGTAAAAGTTATGCATATGTGAGATAATGGTGTAGGAGAATCGTGCATGTATGGATAAGTCATGTGGAGTTAACATAAGTGAAAAAATGTATATCCAACTATCAATTACAAAATTTTAGTGTCTACATGAACTAATAAAAGCATTGAATCTAAATTAATGAGAAGTGTGGACATGGGTGTCATTCCCTTCATGGAATCACAAATCATGATGATGGCCACTCAAATCTAAAATTTGACTACTAAAATAAGACATGACACCTATAGTTGGTTGTGTTGTACTTATTGTGAGATTTAAAGCCAAAAATAAAATAATTTCCCAAGGGACCATATCAAAGAACTTGTCATGCTCTACGAAATATATCATGAAAATATTGATGTGTGAACTTATCAAATGTTGCAAAGGGTGACATAGAAAAAAGTATCATTGTATTATAGTTTTTATGATTCAAACACTCATGACACAAATATTGGAAAGTGATCAATGATATTCATGAGACACATAAGAGAGGAATGTGCCATCAATAATTTCTCATGAATAAATTCAAACCCAATCATAAACTTTTTAAAGGATATTTCCAAACATCTAATCTTTCACTCATAATGATCCATAATCCAAAAAAGGAGTTTCTTAATCTGATATTCTTTTGCCATCTCATATGCCTCTCTTATTTCAGAAATGAAATAATTTTTACTACCCTTGAAACCTTTCATTTATCCCAATGCTCCTCCTAAATAGTATGAACCTAATCTATTTTTTTAGTTCCATGTCAACATTGGGCATTCTCATGAATCTTGTAAAGGGCTTAATAAATTTTTTGTCTCCTATATGCTTGGTGATTTTTTCAATTATGAAGCTATGATCAATCTTTGTCATCAATAATACACTATTCCTTCCCAAAAATGACAAAATTTTAAATCTTTTACCTATAATAACCAGAAATATTCTTGTAATAATCAGCCAAATGTCAAGGATGTTTGTGTCATTGATGTTGATTATGACCAATATTATAAAAACTCTTAATGTGTCAACACTACCAAGGTCAACTATCATCATAAACCAATTCACAAAGATCCCATTACCAAACCTAAAAATCCATCTTTAGAAGAATAACTTATTAAATATACTACCACCCCTAACATTGATTTGGAAGCACCTGAGGAACAACTTCCTCCTTTCAATCCTCTAACCACATCTATACCTTTCAAAACTAATTTACCTTCTAAACCTCATGCTAGTTCTTCTAAATCACATTGGAACTTTCTTGAAGAACTAAAATCTATACCTTGAAAGATTCCTCTTATGGAGTTGGTTCATACTTCACCTTATCATCATAAATTCCTTATGTAATAACTTCAATAAATCGAATATCCATCCTCCATAGATGAATAACCACCTTCTATTGATTCTTAACCTACTAACATCAACATTAAAACTATGTGTCCCTCTTCCAAACCTTAATTGAATTTATTAAAAAGGACATGGTTAAAAATGAAATTATTTTTTATGCTAATGATCCACCACTCTTTATTACAGTAGCCATTAATACCACTCTTATATCTAAAGTCTTATTTGATGAAGGCTCTAGTATTAATGTTACATCCTTATGGCTTATTCCATATCTTGGTTATAACAAGTATCATCTTAAGCAAACCCATCTTACTTGTCATGGTTTTGACAAAACTAATCAAAAACCACTTGGTTATATTTGGCTTCCATTAACCATAGGACCTAAGACTATTTAAACCAAACTTTTGGTCCTTGATCTCCCTTTATCTTATAGCATACTCCTTGGTTGTCCATGGACTCATCCAATAAGGGTCATTACTTCTTCCAGTAGTCAATGTATTAAATTATTACATAATGGGAAATGGTACAAGCATGAAGCTGACCCTAATTAATAGAGTGTCTAGCTTCCTAATCCTAAACCTTAATATCATATTCCTACAAATCCTAAGATTAATAATGCTCCTTTACCTAAGTTCATCAACATGTATCCCTATTTACAAGTAATTCTTATGGATTTTGATGATGATGAGCCCAATGATTTGCAACATAATTACAATACTACCAAGTTACCCCCATATATTTTGCAATGTCTTCCTCATTATCTCTTACCTAGGGACTATATTATTCCTCTTATTGATAAGATTACTAACTTTCCCACTCCATGCTATGCTCATGAGCCTTTTTTTACTAAAAGATGACATCACTTGCAATTATTTTGGAGTGGCTAAATTATTTCAAGATCCTCTCAACATATCTCCTTATATATTCAAAAATATTGAGATTTCACCTTTTGAAACTCCCCTTGACTCTCAAGGATGTTAATTTCTCCAACATATTATGATAACTATATCATGGCCCAAGATCAATCTAGTGACTTTGATGTCAAACATTAGCAAAAAACTTTAGTCCAAATCCATGATTTTAATCAAGATGTGTATACCATTTCTATGGATCGTACCTTAGATCTTGATGGTCATGTGCCTCCTATCAATCCTCCTTTTATTGATACTCCTTGGGTGGTAGAGAAAATTATGCCTTTCAAATCTCTAAAAGTTCCTAAACCTTTGGATCCTATCATTCCATCATATCCTTCTCCCATCATCGAATCCACCATCACTCTAATATCTTCTATTCCATCTATATTTTTACTCCTAAAATTACACTAGATGCCAAGGAAACTGATGTCTATTAGATTCATTCTAAGTATGATAACCATGGAAATCAAATTTTATATCTTAAAGTAGATGTCAAATATTATGGTCCTATTCTTACCTTTCCTAGTGGTGAAGCTATTCTTAAGGTTACTTCAAGCTGGGAGCCTCAACTTCCTAAGTAACATCATACACTTAGAAACTTTAAAACTAAAACTCCTTGCTTCAACAACTTCATTGCTAGCATTGATCCTAAAAAAAAAGTTATGCCTTAACCAATGCACCATACCACTCTCAAGATGATAATGCCATGATTATTAAATAAACCACTCACATTAAATATGGTACTCCATCTTGTCCTCTACCAATTATAGTTTATTGAGAGATTATTCTTTGACAAATATTATGAGGCTTTCACTTGGTCCTACAAGGGCATGCCTGACATTGACCCTAGCATTATGATGCATAACATCATTAATTATCCTGATGCCAAGCTTATGCATTAAAATCAAAGGAAATTTCCACCTAAAGTTTAAAATTTATGTCATAAGGAAATCATCAAATTACTTTATGCTAAATTTATTAACCAATGGATTATTCTGAATGGGTCTCCAACATTATCCCCATTTGGAATAAATTCACTATGGTCATTCATATTTGTATTGATTTTTACAATATTAATATTTTATATCCCAAGGATAACTTCCCTTTACCTTCAATAGATTCCATCATTGATTCCATTGTTGGTTATGAAATATTATCACTTATGTATGGTTTCTCAAGATATAATCAAATTCATATCACACTTGAGGACCAAATAAGACTACTTTCACCATGGAATGGGGCACCTATTCCTATTTCAAAATTCCATTTGGACTAGAGAATTCTAGAGCCACTTATCAATGATAAATGACTCACATATTTCATGATATTATTCATAAAATTATTGAAACCTATGTGGATGATCTTATTTATAAATCCAAACATCATAAGAATCACCTATTTGATCTCATTGTCATCTTTGACCATCTCCTTAAATATAAAGTTAGACTTAATCCTTACAAATATGTCTTTGGAGTCACATATAGAAAATTTTTAAGATTATTAATCTCTTTTTATGTCATTTATATTTATTCTACCAAAATTAGATTTATCATCAACATGCCCACTCCTCATTCTATTCCTAACATTTTTACTTATTTAAGAAAACTTGGGGAAATTATATGATTTATCCCCAAAATGGAATTTCAAAATCACTCCATCAATTCCCTTTTAAAAAAGGGTACTACTTTAGAATTCATAGATCCATGTCAAAAAGCCTTTGATAACATTAAATAATATTTGCTTCATTCACCTACATTTCATCCTCCTTCTAATGATAAACCCTTGATTCTATATACTTCTTCCACACTTATTTCATTTGGGGCAATGCTTGCCCAACAACATGATACTAGAAGAGAGTATGTTATATACTATATTAACTGAGGCCTCATTTACTATAAAACACGTTATACAAAAATTGAGTGTGATTGCCTTACTATCTATTTTTTAGATGAATAGCTTCATCACTACATGATTTACCAAACTACTTATGTCATTTTTCATTCTGACCCCCTTCATCATTTCTTATCTAAAGCCTTTCTTAGTGGAGACATAATTGTAAAATGGATGGTCTTATGAAATTTGATCTCCGCATCATCACTCAAAAATCTATCAAAGGACAAGTCATAGCTGACCAAGTTGCTATAGCTCCCATTCTATCCAATTATTCTCTCTAATATGATCTTATAGATGACAATATCATTTACATTAAAGGTGTTAATCAAGATATTTCTCTTAAATATTATTTTCATAGCCTTACTACTGATCTGGAAGCCAATAATCTTGAATAATCTTCCACTCCCTCTAGTACTACTGAACCAAAGGTAGTTATCGAGGAGATTTTTAAGATCAATATTGACTTGCATGAGGATAATTGGACCCAAAAATTTTATGGTACTAAATGCCTTTAAGGAGTTGGGGCAAGTTATATTATCAAAAGTCCTCTTAGTAAAATCATTATTTTAGCTTTCTACTTCACTTTTGATGTTACCAATAATATCACTTAGTATTAAGCTCTTATCTTATGCATGAGAGATTCTATTAACTTATAAATTCAATACCTTCATTATTTAGGTGATTATCAACATATTTAACACTAAGTTAGTGGTGATTATCAATGTGAAAGTGAAAACCTCATTACCTATCATCAAATTGTAACCACTCTTGCTAATTATTTTATCTCTTTCACTATTGAGCCTATTCTTAAAGATAAAAATTACATTGATGATTCTCTTACCTCTTTAGCTTCTCTATTTCATCCACACAAATTCCTTTTTGATCCTAATTTTCTTATACAAGTAAGACCATATCCATCTTCAACTCAACCACTAGATTTGTTTATCTATCACATTGAGTTTGTTACCATTTACCAAAGTCCATGGTACCAAGATATCATTCAATTCTTATAACATCAAACATATCCTCATAATTTAGATTCTAATAAAAATACACATATTCATAAATAAGACTTCAAGTATGTATTTCAACATAACATTTGTTACTATCATAATGCTGAAGTTACCTTGCTTTGTTATGTTATGAAATATGATGTCCCTCCTCTTCTTGAATGAGAACATGGGGGAATTTTCAATGGTCACTATATCAAACATGATACAACATGCAAATGCCTATATATGGGTTAATTTTATCCTAATCTTGAAAATGATGCAATCAAATATGCTAAAAAGTGTACTCTTTATCAGCTTCATGATGATCTTATCCATTTACCTCTTTCCAGGATTCAAATTATAGAATATCCTTGCCTATTTTCCACATGGGGGTTTGATCTCATTGGTAAAATTCCTCACTCCCAAGATGGGCATGTCTTTATTATCACCACTACCAAATATTTTACTAAGTGGGTAGAAGCCATGCCCATTTTTAATGTCATTGGTCCTACCATTTCGAAAAGACAATTTGTGAAACCTACATGGATTGGCACTTTCATCTTTACCCTACACTTTGTGCCTATCATACTATCATACATACTTACCATTGGGAATACTCCAATCTCACTAGTCTATGGTTTCAAGTTAGTTCTTCCTTTAAAATTTGATTTTCCCTTTCTTCATATATATCTTCATGGTATTATTCCCAATGAATAATTACGTGAAGCTCATATTCATTCCCTTGATCTTTTTTATGAATGTTATCTTTTTGCCTTACAATATAAATACCAATACAAGGCTCGTATTACCCAACAACATAACAAATGTGTTAAATTTTTCACTTTTAATGTTGGTGGTCTTGTCCTTAAATTAGACTATACCCATGATAAATAAGGTAAATATGCCCAAAAAATGTGGAGCCCATATTTATTTAAATATATTCTTAGTCCAATCACCTACCTCCTTCAAACCAATGAAATCCATATTTTCAAAAAGCCTACCAATGCTCAATTCCTCAAAATTTACTTTGCTTAATCATTTCCTTATTTTCATGATTTATATCTATATTTATCTAACACATTTTATAGGTCATTTAAGCATGACTCTCTCCCTCTATAGTGAGTTCCTTCCTTTCACAAACCTTTAGTCCTCCCTTTTGGTCTTTTAGTTTCTTGATGTACCATAGTCTTCTTTATCTTCTTGCATTTTTTTCTTGTTTTCCCACCCCTTAGGTTTTTATTTTGTGATTTATTTTGTAAGACCATGGATAGGACCCAACATCCCTAAAAATACCACCATATTTTAATCATTTTTCACATACAATTTTTTCTTTCCAATTTTGTTTTGACATTCCTTGGGTTTTTTATTTGTGATTTGCTTTGTGAGACCATGGATAGGACCCGATGTCCCTCAAAAAATTATGATCTCTTTGATTTATCTTTTCTTATTTTATATAGTTGAAATTTAATACCATGGATATGACCCAAACCTCCTCATAAAATTACATTTTTTTCTTTTTTTACATCCTTGTTCTTAAATTTTAGCTTTTACTTCTTTTGTTAGAAGAAATTTACACAACAATCTATGTTAGTATGTTTCCTCCATTTCCCTAATTATCATGATAAGGAATTACATTTTACTATAATTATATCTAATTTTTCCCTTTGTCACATTTTTTTTTATTTGAAGTAATTCAAATTGGTCCATTTGTCATTCCTCTTGATTTCCCCTTACTTTCATCCCCTCATTGAATAAAACAAAGTCTAAGTCAAGATGTCACTTTTTTTAACTTAGATTTACAATACTCTTATACCCCATGCTCTTTTAAGTTTCTTTCTCTTAGCAACCTTGTCCTAAGTATTCAAATGAAAGTCATCTTTAGCACCAAATCCATCAAGAAATTTAAAATCCAAATCATTTGAAACAAAAGGCAATGCCATCTAAAAGGTAGCATACAAATATAAAAAGTCAAATTCACACCAAAAATGTGATTACAATCACATATCATATCTTTAATCAAATCTCAGACTTCATATTTGGCCTCAGATAGAGTCGAGGTCCTTTGGGGTATTGTAGCTAGTAGATTGGAATAGGGGATTTCAAAAAAAAACTCTATGGTGCTACTTACTTTCTCATGCAAGTACCTAATATTTGTAATAGATTGATGACTCTATAATGGGTCTTAAATAATGGGGAACATGTTATGGGGAGGTAGGTCCATTTTAATTTTCATACATATATCCTTCTTGGGATGATACATATACTTAATTTGTTGACCTAAGTCTTGTGTAGCTAAGAAAAGTTCTTCATAGTCCTTAAGGTTAAAAGTCATCTTGTTTTGACAAACCTAATTTGAGTGTCTTGACTTTGATAAAGAGTTCCTCTACCTTGGTTTTTCCTTCATTCTCCTCTCCACCCATTTCATTTCCCACCCTTGATAGACAATTATGATTCTATATATATATATATTCCCTCTTCTTTAAATTCCTTCTTCTTCACTTCTTAAAAACATGCTAGCACTTCTTTGTTTCAATTTTATATGTCCTTAGAGCGAAATAACATGTTTGAACAAATATAGATTTATTATTTATTCTTCATCATGATTTATATTTATAAACTTAATTTAATTTCCTTTTATCATTTATCATTATTTTTCTATCTTATTATGGACACCTAAGTTCATACCCATTTTCTATTATTGAGTGAGGTTGGATTGTTACTTCTCACTTGACAATGTTGTTTTCCATTTTATGCATCTTTTTCCATTATTGAGTGAGATGTGGATTGTTACTTCTCACTCATCACTGGTTTTTTACCATTTTTTTAAGTCTTTTTATCATTTTTTTTACCATCCTATTTGACATGTATCCTTGGTTTGACTTAGTAAGTTTTCCTTTCTTACTTAAGGATAGCTTGTTTGAGTTTTTTAGTATTTAGTAGCCTTTGCTTTTCAGTTACCTAATTTACTCTTGTTTTTTGACTTGGTCATTTGGTCTAACATAACACATATCACCCCATCTTGTTAAAATTCCCAATTATGTCTTATCCTCATAGTACCAACTATCTTAGCTTTTCTTATGTTTGCTTGCTTTTTATCTTTAGTTTTATATTATTGGGTTTGTCAAAAGTAGTCTCTACACCCTACATAATCAAAAATAATAATAAAATAGACAACCATATTGAGATAAAGGTAAGTCAAGGCATGAATCACATTTACTTTATAGTTATTTACTTTTTAGATTAGCTTCCCTTTCAATAATTTACTTTCAGTTACTTTATGCTTTAAAAGACTACAATTTTTTTAACATCAATATTGTGTGTTACTATGTTCTTTCTCAAAATACCATCCCCTATTACACCTTAGTGACATATGATGAGATTTGAGTTGGGCATATATACACATAATATTTTTAACATTTTATCAAATACTAACACTTTATATCTTGTAGGAACTTGTTAAGACTCAATCTCTCTAAGTGCATGCCCTAAGGGGTGTATAAGGAAAGGGATGGGTAGACATTTAGTGATTTTTAAGATTGTTTTCCCTTTTTTCCATTATATTACCAATCCAACAAGATCTTAAAACCATTCCATAATCTATTTTTCCTCCCTTGCATATTCCTCTAGTCTTTTCCTCTTTCCATCCCTCCTTTTCTTATCTTAATCCACTTTTGGTCAGTCAGCTATACTAGGTCGACTAGGTTGACCCAGTATAGTTTAGGGGTATTTTTCACTTTCTTATATTGTTAGCTTTTCAATTGACCTAGCTCAGACCTAGTGAATTGTCCCTAAAAACATACTAGGTCAACTAGGTCAACCCTATACAACTACCATTTCTGGAAGGATTTAGGTCAAAACCCACCTATAAATATAAGATCATTTTATCATTACTTCATATGTGAAATCAAGAGTTATTATTCACTCACACTTATTCATAATCTTCTCTTCCACCATTCTAATTGAGGAGACTTCTCTTAGGTTTCTTATTTGGAGAATCTAGTCTTGTGGATAAGTCTTAGATGCTTTATCCTTTCTTAGTGATCCTTACAAACCAAAACAACCTCTCAAGAAGCCCCTTTAGCCAAGGGAGAAATTGAGTCTCGATGGGTTCACATTTATGTAATTATATTATAGCTTTGTTTTCCTCTCTTTTAGTAGATATAAGTAGTTTAATTTTGAGCTCAAATAATACTATATTTCATATTTCATATAATTGGGTGTTACTCATACTTAATTTATTTAAGGTTCCCTATACATACTTTTTTATATTTTTTCTAACCCCCTCTTTGTGCCATAAGCTTTGGTGTACACTAGATTAGATTTAATTTCTTGTTATTATAATAAGTGAATGTTTTAAACCTTAGGAATCTATTAGGGTTATTGTGTAATTGTGTTAAACTTTAGGCTTTGGAACCCTTCCTAGCATGATATGTTGTGATAAGTGATCCCTTAATTGAGTCTAGAAAATCTCCATATTGGTCATGATCCCACTTAACAAGTGTATCCCCAATTAGAAGTGTATGTATTCTCTATCTTCTCTGATCCAAGATTGATTTATAGACATGATGAATTTTTATTACATACAGGGTGTGTCCTTCAAAGTAAAATACTATTCTTTTCTACCCATCATGTGTCAGGTTTCAATTGAGTTAACATACTATGTGTCACTTTATGATGTGGAGTATTAATGGAGACCTAAATAATATAGGAAGTCTTCTTCCTCATCATATTCTTTCTATTTAACAATGTTACCTTATTGTTTTGTTTTCTTCTACCAAATTCATTTTTGTTATCCATGTGGTTTACCTTGAGATGAAGGGGAAAATTGTTGGTTAGTGAGCTTATAGACATTAAAATATCCCATCTATAATCTGTTATACCAACAATATTTTAACTCATGTCCCTTAAAATCATAAATGAGACATTATTTTTTATAATTTATCCCCTTGTTGATTCTATCTAATATTCTATTTTGATGATGGATTTGAATACTTGATGGGTTTCTTGCCTTATTGTGAAGTGATAACACATTCTTCTCCTTCTTCTTGATTAATGAAAGACTCTTCTTATTGTAACATATTTACAAGTTTTTAAAAACTTGGTGTTCATTTTTTGATAGTCAAGGTAGTTAAAAAAACCTATATGAGGGTGGTATATCACTCAAGATAATGGGGACAAGACAGTCATATGGAACTATTTCACCCAAATATTGTAGTGACACATTTAGTGTTGAAACATGTCTAAGAAAAACCTCAACCTTTTCACCTGATATCAATTTTAGAGAGTAAATTTGAATATTTAGGTATAAAATAGTGCTCTCATTTTTGGCCTCATATATTTTTTGTATCTTGTCCCAAGATTCCTCGGAGTTTTTTGATTCATGGATGTGTGGTTACACTTCATCCAATACCCTAAACATTATGATCAATTTCACCATCAAATTAGCTTTGTCATATTTATGTTCCTAGTTAATGTCTATTGCATGTCGAGTGTAGGAACCATCTATAATAGGCCAAATTTCTTCAAATTCTAGTTGAGTTCTGGTCTTTGTCTTCTAAGTAGAGTAGTTATCACCTTTGAGTAACTAAGAATCTATAAAAATAAATTGGTTATTATGCAGTCATGATCAAGACTCTAGGTGATGGATTAGATCCTTATCACTCCAAGTATCAAGGTCTCAATTTGTATATACCATCAAACCAATATACAAGACCTTTATATATACATGCTCTTCCTATATACCTGTCATTATGTGAAATAAGCTTGACATTCCTATATACCCATTGGTAGGTGAAAGAGGCATTAACATATGTGAAAGAGTCTAGTATGTGGTACTTATAAAGTATTAAAAAGGGTTATTCCAATCATTATCACTTGCTTATATGGAATTATACATATGCATGCATAAATTTTCTATATACTTAGAAATTATAACTTTAGGATTTATGCCTTTCAATTGTAATGAATGGGTAAATGAAGGGAAGGCTTTGAGTGCATGTGACTTATTTCTCCTTAATGATTTAAAGGGTTGATGTTCTGATGTCATTATTTTAGCTATATTAAGCTATGTATGTAGTAAATCAAGTTTGATGGATTTACCCATAAATGTGATTCAGAGGCATAGGTTTTACCAAATTCTACATTGAGTTTAAAAAAATCATAATTCTATGTAATTTTTTAGAATCATGAAATTTAAAATGTCTTGCAATATGTAATACAATATGGAAAATATTTTTACAATACTTTGAAAGAAATAAAAATTCATAATTTTTGTTTTTGGGCCTTTTACTTTAAATTCCCCCTAATTTAATAGAATAGCTATGTTTGACGGTTCCACTAAAGTTTCTATTTGGAGGAATTTGACCTTTGCACCCTTTTTAAATGAAAGTTTTGATAAAAGGATAACTTGAAAATTACATTTTAGGTGGTTTTGAGATATTTTTGAAACTAATTTAACTTAATTTGGGGGGAAAAGGCTAAATTGATTTTCAAAACACACCTTATGAAGTGGAATTCACCTTGGATCTCCTTGGTTGACAATCCATTCAACTTTATTTACTCCATATTAATCCCCCTTTACTCCACATTTTAACCTAAATGATAGGTCATCTTTATATCACCAAAATATATGTATGACACTTTTCACAACTATACATCAGCCTTAGAGGTGGAAGCAAATGAAGCAAGGAATCTCAAACAGTCCTTAGATATAAGAAATCACTTTTATACAACCTGTAATGGAGAAAAATTGACCTATTGGTCAATTTACTAATGCAAATTGATCAGTTTCCTTTGAAAATCTAAAAATGATATAAAAACACATTACAAGGTGTTCTTTTAATCTTAGATCACTCTCCAAAAATCAAGTTCCAAAAATGTTGAGTATATGGCTCGTACTAGTAGAAAATTATCCAACTAAAAATATTGGTGAATGATAGATTATAGGCATCCGAAAAGATGGTATGACCTAATGTACAACTATACAACCTAAATTTATAATTTCCTTAGGAGAGTGATAGAGGTTTAAATAAAAAATATGTTCAAATGATGCTTCTATGGTGAGATATGAAGAAAAATTATTTAGTTATAGCTTGTAGGATTTTAGACAACAAGGGAGTAGAGGATGGTTTTACCTCTAAAATGATATACATCCTTGTCCAAATGAGAGTTTATAATTATGACACATGAAGGATAGATTAATTTACCATGTCCAATTAGAATCACCTTCCTATGACTTATGTATGACTCACACTAAAGAAAACTATATAGAAAGGTGAAAAATATAGGTTTCCAAAAGCTTTGAAAGTGAACTAAAATTATTTTAACAAATTCTAACTCTAAAAATTATACCACTCCTTTTGCAATATGATTCAAATGTCTATGGAGTGAACAAGATTTTCCCAGATTCCTCATAGGTTCAGAACATCCAACTCTAATACTAGATATTATAGATTAATAATATTATTATATTTCAAGATTACCTATCCTAGTGGAGTTTGGCATTTCTATCCTTGTGTTGACCCAATTTTCACATTAGTTTAATGAAAATTTGATGAAAAAAATATTTTTTTTATGTCTAAAAAATTAAAATCTATTTGAAAATATTTATATTTGGATTTGATCTATGGGATCTATTTAATTTAGAGTTATGATTTTATTTTCAAACAAAGGTGATTATTATATATTAACATGAGAGGGAACCTATTTTGAGGAATTTAATTTAATAGGTGGTTAAGAGACCTTCTATGATTTATAATCCTAAAAATATATGTAAGATCTATGCCTTATATATATATATGTGTGTGTGTGTGTGTGTGTGTGTGTGTGTGTGTGTGTGTGTGTGTGTGTGTGTGTGTATACACACACACACACACACACACACACACATATATATACACATATATATATATACATACATATATATATATATATATATACATATATATATATATATATGTGTGTGTATATATATATATATGTATGTATGTATATATATATATATATATATATATATATATATATATATATATATATATATATGTATATATATATGTATATATATATATATATGTATATATATATATATATATATGTATATATATATATATTTGTATATATAAATATGTGTGTGTGTGTGTATATATATATATATATATATACACACACACACACACACACACACATATATATATATATACATACATACATATATATATATATACATATATATATATATATATATATATATATATATATATATATAAGGCATAGATCTTACATATATTTTTAGGAAATGGGATATGGGATATAGTTATCTCATGATATGGGATTATTTGTTAATAATTATTACACAACCTTGAGAGATGATCCTTGACACCCTAGAAAGATATTAGGTAAGAGGTTTTGTGATTAGACATGATCCTCATTATCTTTTGTAATGTCTTTACTTGTTGCTCTATATTAAAGCATATGTTGACTAATTGGCATGTTGAGACTATGTTGAATATAGTGTGAAAGTAAAGTATTGGAATGGAAGACCTAATGTATTTAGTTATAAAAAAAAAATGTGTTTTTGTAGATTATATTTATGCATTATATAACACCTCAACTTTGTATACTTGGTAAAATCAGACCTTGGTTATTCTTCTCAGTTCTAGACCTTTCCCACTTTTTAAAAGTCTTACATCTAATATATCTTGTGCACTTTGGCCTATATATTGGTCTGGATAATCTTATGTTGATGACTTTAACCTGCTATCTTAATCATAATGCTTAAAACATGTTTATCTTCCACCTTTTCAAGTTATGAGAATGTACCTAATTTATTGTTCTTTGAACACTATTATCTTGAACAGACACCTATGTCAATGTAAGTTTCCTAATATGATGCAAGTGTTCAATTCCCTAAAGTCATATAATTTACAAATTAAATGTATCCTAATGGTTGGCCTAAGTGCTTTAATGCAAGATATTTCCCAATAGGAGTGGTATATAGTCACAACCACTCATCATTCATTCCTCACCTAATAACACCTAGAAAAGTATTAAGGTAACTTATTAAAACATTTAATCAAGCACTTGATAAAGAAAATATTCCTTATTTTATCTTATTTTCATATTAGTCATAGGGATAACATATACATAGATATGAATTATTAAAGGAGTATCCCAAGAGATATTTTTGCCAATTTACAAGCTAGGTCACTATTGTACTTACTTTACACATATTGCATGATTCACACATAAAATAACATAAAGGTCACAACTACATTAGTCTGAGGCCCTCATTAGAATATTGGCTATGTAGGCAACTCTCTTTTATGGAGGGGTCTTTGGGGTCATCTCAACACCATGTGCCAAATAAATCATTTTTCCAAGGTCAATATGAAGATGAATAAATATGGTTTTACAATTTCATGAGAAATGATAATACATGACATAGATCTGAATACACTAGAGCAAAGGTGATGAAATCCTAAAATAATCCATGTGGTTTCATCCTTTTTGAGTAGGTGTTATATATAGGACACTTGTGTCTAGATTAGGTAGTAGCATCAACATAACCATCCAAGGCTAATTCTAGTGTCTATATAATAGAGGTACTAAATCCATAATTTGGTTACTATTATAGAATATTCTTCTAGTCTAATTCCTACCTATTCTATATTTATAACTATGTCAGCATCATAACCAACTAAGTACATTATTTTATTGTCATTTCCTTATCTAGCATAATTGAACTAACTTTTTTTAGTCTATCTTAGTTTAATGAACTCAACATATTTTATATCTATGTTTAGCACTTAATTATCCTACTCTATAGATAGTTTATCACACTTGTACCCTAGGCTATCTCTATCCTCTTTAACCCTAGATTCCCTAATCTAGATTTTTAGGGTTAAATATTCAGTGAACCCAATTCATATGAATTCAAAAATTTATAATTAATAGCTTTAGATCAATAATATAAGAGAGGTTAGTCAATAATAGTAAACAAATCCAAAAAAAATAAAATAACTATCATCTCAATATTAATCCCTAGGTTGAGCTATGTGGAAAACAAATAATAAATGAACATTAGAAGATAAAAACAAAATTTATACCTCCTTAGAATATTTGATTGAGAACCAGTCTAAAGATGTTGAACTTAGATTGTAGGCATAGAAGTCTTTATCAATGATTGATTCCTCATGTTGGAATCACCTCTTCTTATCTACACTTGAATCTTGGATTAGATTGGCCTTAGCATGAGAATTGGCTAAATGATGGCCTTGAGATTCGACAAAACTTTGTTTCCTTAGTTAACCATTATGATAAAATGTCTAGACCCCTTCACTTATAGATTTTTCAATTGATTATGGATAATCCAACTTGAGATGAAGATCAAGCGACCAAAATTATTATTCCATTCTCATAAATGAGAAAGATAGAGTGTGGAAGAAAAGGTGTAGTATATGTCATATAAATGTAAGAGATTAAAATCATTACCCCTTTGTGTGTGTACGAGTGGTGTAGTAGGAAGAGTGTGTAGGAGGGGTGTAGGATATCTTACTTTCACACTTGGTATGATGATGTTACCTTGGGTGAGGCAATATTCTAATTTTGAATTTAGGAAAATAGGATAACTCCAAATCCAAGGATTTTACTATTAGAGGAATAATTAGACTTGATTAATTTTGATTAATAAATAATTAGAGGAATATTAATTTTGGTAAGGTTAAAAGTGTTAATATAAGACATAATTAGAATCTACATGAAGTTTCCAATTTAAAGTGTCTACATTAAGGATTTTAATCAACTACGGTTTCAAATTTTTGTACTTTTCATTTCCTACTTATATTATTCTACATGAAACCTAGGTATAACACTAAATTAGGATTTGTGCTTATTGAACACATTTATATTCCCCTCCCACCACATAATATGTCTTAATAAAATGAGGGACCTAATCTTATGGATCATGATGATACCAATATTGAGAATGGAAAACATACTGATGTGATTATCATAGAGGAAAATTCTAATAATAAGAACCATGAGTCCAATGAAACCAATGAACATGAACAAATATATCATCAAATAGTACAAGCAATTTTATTTTCTCATAAGTGTATTCATCAAAAAATTTAATATCTTGATGAAATATTAAAAACCATTTTATAAAATAAGAACATAAAAATAATAAATGAATAAATAGGTCCATCTATTGAACATGGTATTAGAATTATAAGTGATCTTCATATACAAACTAACCTCCCCCTAAACATATTACAACCTAATAATTATAATGGGGAATGGGATATGTATTTCAACCTTTGTTTCTTGAAACTACTACTACTACTACATCTACCATGGAGTTAACAAATGGTTCAACGTAAATACTAGTTTTTATGCCTATTCAAACCATGATTGCATCCTCTTTAGTGACTACTCAGCTTGTTAATCTAAATCATAATAGGTCCATATATCAAAAAATCTTTAAATTTATAAATAACTCGGAGGAAAAAGTTACAAACATTAAACAAAACACTTTAAAGTCTCCTCATTCTATTGCTTCCCAAAATATGTTACATAATCCAATTTCAATTGAGATATCTTGACACCCTTTAACATTGGTTTTATTTCACCTAAGTTAACATTTTATGATGGCAAGGGTATTCCTAAACAACATCTTAGATCATTTTATGTGGCATGTTTTAATTATTCCTATAATGATAAACTTTTGACCAAAGTATTCTTAAGAAGCCTCAAGGAGTACATTCTGAGGTGGTTCTATAATTTACCTCTCTAATCTTTGAAAGAATTCAAACCTATTATATATTGGTTTTTTGAAAAACTTTTCCATCAATATTTATGAAAAGGTTTCTAGTGCTCAAATTTCAAAAATCAAACAAAGAACAAATGAACCTATCAATGAATATATCTTGAAGTACAAGACAATCTTGGCTAAAATGAATAATCTATGAAAAATAAAGATTTAAAACAATATTCAAGTTAATTTTTCTTACTCCTTTACATGATTTTATTATTTTAAAAAAGATCAAATATTTTTATGACTTATGCCACATTGTACGAGACCATGAAATGAATCTTATTTCATTGAATAAGCTCAAGTATGTAACAAGCACACCAATTGTATCTACACCTAATACCAAATTTACAATAAAGCCAAGTTATAAGTTAAAACCTCCTTAACCTAAAAAGGAAGTAACCTCCATGGTTAACATAGATTCATAATAGCCTAATTAGTTTATCTCATCTAATACCCCAAGGGGACAATTTACACACTTACCTGAGTCTCCCTCTTCATTACTCCCATAGATAGTAGAGTGTCATCATATATCTCTCCCTAATCCTATATAAGCTCATATGAATATACATCTACCAAAATGATATGATGTCAATGGTTATTATGATTATTACAAGGACCGGGACATTCTACGAACATATGTTTTACCTTGAAGCATAATATCAAAGACATTATTTATTACCAAAATATTATATTTGATGATCTTCCAAAATAATCTTGTTCATGACCTAATGATCACCAAAAACATAAAATACTTAACAATTCTTTGAAATATCATTTTAAGAAGGAACCAAAAGTGCAAATGGCATATAATGCACATCCTCCTCCATCACATTATGGGTACCTATTATATATGATTATTGGTACTTATACATGACATATACATATTATAGTTCATATACCTTATATTACCTTTGATTACACTAAGATTAATGATGATGACCTTCATATCCATAATTTATTCATTTTAGTATTTCTTGATCACTAGCTTATACACATTGTTATGATTGATAATAGTTTAAATAAAAATGTTAGCACCATGATCTTACTTGTGTATTTGGGTTATACTCATCACAATTTTCATCCTTCTACTAGAGTAGTTAGAGCACTTGATGGGATCTTTAAGAATTTTATTGATGATGTTGACCTACCTTTATAGGTTGATCCTTCATCTGTGGTTACTATATTTTAAGTTATACCTTCCATGAGAATCTTTGATATGTTATTGGGAAGAACTTGGATCCATAAAATTTGATTAGTACCTTTTATAGTGTGTGGGTTTTTTAAATACATGTAATTACATTTCCCATATTCCCTTATGATCATGATCTTAAACAACAAAAAATATACTCAAGTAGCTAATTATCAAACTTACTAAGGTTAATCCTCCAGAAAAGGGTAAGCAAAATTTAATCCCTTTTACTAAGCATAAAGTACTTGAAAGACAATTACATTAGAGACATACAATGGATTCCATGAAATACCTATCTTCTATTACAAACTATATTTACATATCTAGAGCACTTAAACATGTTTCTATTATTTTTATTCCAAATAAACCATATAACACATAGAAATGGATTCTATGAATCCTTATTCAGTCTATTTCTGCTTCACAATCTTAGAGTCCTATTATACATACACAGACCATCATATACACTATATTGATGGATATTTCACCTATACATGCTCCTTGAAAATACCATAAATTCCTTTCACCTTGTTCTAAGTGGGGAGATACCAATGACCATTCTCTGTATGGAATTATAGCATGATCTTTCTTCTTTAAATATTCCAAAAATACCAAAAAATCCATATAAAATTAAAAAAATAGAAAAAAATATTCAACATAAACATACTCTATTGGCTCCTTGACATATATGTGCTAGTTCCATGTTGATGGATGAATATCAATTACTTATACGTACACATATTTGTCAAACTTTTACTTGAGTGTGACATAGGCATACATAGATACATGATTTTTCCTATTTCAAATGTTGGGACATGCCTTTAATCATGTCATATAGACATTGGGGAAACTTATTTCTTTGATGATGATACTCACAGGTTATAGGATTCAAGGATCACTTTTCATTATCATGTTTGATCTTATATGTACTTACACATGCCTTTATCCATGATTATATATTCCAAATGGTATGTGACATACTATGAAATTGATGTTTTTGCTAACACATTTGATCCATAGACTACTATGACATGTTTATGTTGGTTTCTTATTATTTCCTTTATGCACTTCTTTGGGTATCTTGACTTACCATTATCTTGCTTGTTTGAGAATTTGAAGATGCTCATTTATTTTCAACCCCATGCATATGTGTGATTTATTTGACATTTGAACATGTCATTATTATTTTTATGGAAATTTGAATATTTCATCCTTGATTTTTTGGACATTTGAATATGCCCCTTACTTGTGATCTCCTTGGACCATTGTCTTTTTACTTGATTTTGAGTGATATTATGTGTGTGATTGTTTAGTTTTTGAGCTTGTCTTATTGCTATATATAATTTTCCATGATATTTATCATGTATATTAGTCCTTCATTTTATCACATTATTCTATGTGATTCAATGCTACATTTACCTAGACATATTATCCTATATGCTACATGGTTTCATTCACAGATTATTCAATTGTCTTATCCCTTTGAGGTGAGGTAAATACTACCTCATTTCAAAGGGGGGATATCAATGGGGGCATGTCATAAAGGCATGTTTTTTACATTTGGAATATTATTTAGATTCGGTGTGGGTATGATTTTGAAGCATGTTTTCCACACTTATTCACATTTGTCATAGTTTATAGATTCAGTAGGGGCATGCTTTGGAATCATATTATTTCATAATTATTCACATTTGGAATAATTTCTAGATTCAGTGGGGGCATGCTTTGAAATCATGTTCTCCACACTTATTCACATTTGGCATAGTTTTTAGATTTATTGGGGGTATGATTTGGAAGCATGTTCTCCACACTTATTCAGCATACCCAAATTCAGTGGGGGTATGCTTCAAAACATGTTCTCCAAATTTATTTCAGTTTTTAGATTTATCCATGCATATTAGGGACATGATTTGGAAGCATATTATCAATACTTACATAGTTTATGAATTGGCCAAAGTAAATAGTTATATAAATTTAGATTCACTATCATGGAAAATTTATATACATTAGTACCATTATTATACATATTTTAAAAATGAGACACATCTAATGTGCATATTCTATGAAATGTGTGCCTAATATTTTAAAATCCAAATTAATTTCATATTTAAAAATAATCTTCAATTGATTGTCATCACCCATGAGGATGAACTTTTACAAATTATATTGATCCATTACACTGTAGTAGTCAATTCACTTTTGGTATGGTTGAGGTGATTAAATCACTTAATATTCTAAGTTTTAAGGTTGGAATTGATTGTATCATCTAACCTCACTAGATTAATATTATGAGTTGACTTTTTTCACTCATGATCACTAGGTTATAAGTATGATTGGGTTGCACAATTGAGCTAATCTCAATTTTCAGGGTATGTGCCTTCCATATATCTATATGTCCTTAGATATATGAACTTTATAAATATTTATATTTACCTTAATATTAGTTTTAATTCCTTAAAATGATATATATTTTCAAATCAACTTACCAATAGGTAAGGTAGTTACATTGATACATAGGTTAAACCTTGCATTTTCAATTTTAATACTTTAAATTTTGGATTATATGCACTAATTATATATGTTTATGGTAATTTTTTTCATGACCAAAAATTATATTCTTGTAAGATATTGTTAGGTTCCCTAAAAGCCTCTCCTAAAAGTAAATTTGTAAGGAATCTCCCCAAGGTCTCTTCTACCTAGTCTAGGTGTAATGATCTTAAATCAATGGCTCATTATGACCATTCCATTTCAATGGGACATGGTTGGAAACAATGACTCTAGATTATTTATTAAGCTATAAAATATGAGACTCAATTGGCCCTCTACTAATCTATTACATATTGCTTAAACATTGATGGATGATATTCAAAAATCATGATTAAAAATTAGAGATAACTTGTTATAATTCTAAACTAACATACTAATAAAAAATATAAAAAGAGTTAAGGGAAGGGAGGAATAAAATAAAATATCTACTACCATATATATGAAGTGAAAAAATGGCTGAAGAAATATCACTAAAACTAGTTCTTAGCCAATTCAGTCCTAGCACAACTCTGGGTAAAGGATGGTGTGAGAGTATGGGGAGAAGTTGATGCAAGAAAAGATGAACATAACTACCATAAACAATGCCTAGGATATGAACATTTTGACTACATGACAAACTAATTATCAAGATTTTTCTTATTTATTATCAATGGTAAGATTTACAATAACTATCTAGTTACATACTTAATTCTCATAACAGTAACAAAGAAAAACTACACTAGTAAAGCATGAAATTTTTTGAGTCTACTAACTATGGAGAATCCAAGCATATTTGGTCCATTAAATAATCTATTATAATGGATCCATCCTAAGCATAACTTCCTCAAACCTAAAATGACTATCCTTTATTACATCAAAGAGTTGATCTTATATAGGCATGCAAGCTTAAGGAGTTTGATTGCAAATTCAGATTCAAATTTACCCACTAATGAAGTAGTTAAAATAATAATAAATGTGGTTAAATCACTTGAGGTTAATTTGTAATAAATCCCACTCAATTACATCATGCAAATATCATGAACCATGCTAGACAAAATCAAGAATGAATGTCTATGGGTAAAAGTAGTTGAGATTGCATTGAAATAGTTAGTTGACCATGTCCTATGCAATTAGAGCCACTCTTATTTAAGGCATATATTTTTATTCTATTCTCTTTATGTGATCCTATTGTGCATTTCATGCTAACAATTCTCATCTTATTCATGATTTATTTGGAATATTATTTGATTATACAAATAAAATTGGATGTGTAGTCCATTCTTGGCCTCTTGATAGTTTTGATAGGTAGATGGGCCATCAATTTTAGGCTCATGATTTATTGGTTATACAACCAATGTGTATTTAGTTCTGGCATGGTCCTTGCCACATGGATTGTCATTGATCTTTTGTTTATTTATTAAATCTTTAAATGCATGTTGATTGTTTATTCCTTGGTGATATAATATTTTGCCACGTGGCATCATCTCCCTTTTTTGAGATCTTCACTGGGATTCACATTTTCATGAACCACCCTAAGATAGTAGAGTAGTTGGATTTAATCACATCATGTGATTGTGATCACCTACTTACCTATAGGATTTTCACTTTATATAAACATATCTAGGATATTAGAGTAGAGGGATGATGCCATGGGGCATCATCTCACTAACCCACTAACATAGAGGCATTGCACTAGTATAGACATCTCTAGGATAGTATACTAGTGGGATTATACCACATGGTATCATCCCATAGACCCACTATCCTAAAGCATTGATGATGTCATTTTCCTATTAGGTAACCTTTAATAAAATTAACTAAGTATTAAAATAATTTTGAATAGGCTGAGGACTAATGGGATATCAATGCATGGCACTAAGTTCAACCTTTGAAGAGAAATGGTTAAGTCCCACTGAATGAAAAAGTGACACATCAATTCAGGACAAGTTAAAGAATTGGCTAAGTGTCAAAACACTTTTTCAAATGGATTGGAGCCACTCGGAATTGTGAAGTTTAATAGTTTTTTCCTTCCAAGATCTCAAGGTTTCAAGAAGCTACCCCGTGACATCTTCTTGGGGTTTTGGTATCATAGAAGTATTAAATTTGGCTCAAAATTTTAATATCCTTGAGCTTCCATGTTCTTTTATTTCTATGGAAATTTGAATAAAATTGACTAAGTGTCAGAAGACATTTTGGAATGGGTCTAGGACTACCTAATGATCGACACATGGTGATGGGAATTTATTTGGGTACCTATGGTTATAATATGAAAAGGCAAAATCAATGACTTTATTCAATAAACAATGGCTAAGTGTAGACACCAAAATTACATCACACACATGTATAACTCCCTATGTCAAAACCCCCCTTGATCCCCTTTTAATAATTAGCCTTCCTAACCCATGTTTTCACCCCTTACACATTTAATTAATTTTAAAATATTTAATTAAGTTAATTAAAAACTACTTATGCCACCTTACCTAGCCACCTCATCCTAAGACTAATTCTTACCTTTAAGTCACCTCAAGACTTAGTCCCCTAATTCTAACTACCCATAACTTGTTCTCACCCCTAACATAAATTCTTAACTAACTGCATTCTTCTTAACCTTGCATTTCTACCATTTTCTAGTGGACACCACACTTGGCAAGAGAAGAAATAGAAAATAGGCTAAAACTAGCCGTTTTACCTATTCTCATGCCACCAACATTAGTCAACCCTTAGTCGACATCGATGGGATCACCTACATTAGTTACTTAAGAAAAATTCTAAGCTAGTATTTAGGTTAGTATAAATTATAAAAATCAATCATTCATGTATAGGATTTGGAATTTAACTTTATATATCTTGGATTACCATTACTCTACACAAATTAGTCTAGATTAGGAATTGATATAATGCATAGAGCTTGGATTATTTTAAACCAACAACACATTCTTATTTTTTCTATTAAATGAATTAACCATTGGCATCGATTTCCCCTCTCAAGATAACCCCCATGTCCTTAAGATTGGCTAATCTTTGGATTCCTCTGAGAAAGCAATTTATACCCCATTCCTTAATAACCATAGAAAATCCTTTGCTTAGTCTTATAATGACATGCCTAGTATCGACTCCTCTATCATCACCCATAACATTATACTAACTAAGATGTTAACCTATTAAGTAAAATATTTCCAAAATGCATCTTCATATTAGTCTCCTTGTCAAAGAAGAGCTCAAATTCCTCCTTTATATTAACTTTATTCAACCTATAGACTACCCACAATGGGTTTCCAATATTTTTCTTATCATAAAAGTGACAGGGGGAATCCACATCTGCACCAACTATTATGACCTAAAGATTTCTTATCCAAAGGAAAACTTCCCTTTGCCATGTATCAACCAAATTGTTGATCTAAAAGTCAGCCATGACATGCTATTACTTATGTATGGGTTTTCAGGTTATAATCAAATCCTATTTTCTCCCAAGGATCAAATCAAGACAACTTTAATTACCCCATGGGGGACTTTCTATTATCGGGTCATGCCCTTTGGTCTAAAGAACACTGGTGTCACCTACCAATGTGTTATGACTTATATCTTCCATGATCTCCTACACAAAATTATGAAAGACTATGTGGATGACTTACTTAAAGAGTCTAAACTTCACCAATATCACTTGATGATTCTCAAAATCATATTCATTCATCTCCTCCAATATAACATTCAACTAAACCCAAAGAAATGTGTCTTTGGTGTCCTTTTTGATAATCTCTTAGGCTTTATCTTTCTCTCCATAGTATTAAAGTTGACCCTACTAGGGATCGATCAATACTAGACATGCCTCCACCTAATAATATCAAACAACTTCACAACCTACAAGGCAAACTTCACTCAATCCACTGCTTCATCTCCAAGTTATCATATCATTGCCAACCTTTCACCATCTCCTCAAAAAATACGTCTCCTTCCATTGGAGTATAGATTGCTAAGAAGCCTTTGATGCACTCAAATGGTATCTCCATTCACCATTGGTTCTTATTCCATTGAAGGAAAACTAGTCTTTATACCTTTACATCTATGCAATAGACCATTCTATGGGTGCTATGATTACACATCAGGATGATCACCATCGAGAACTAGTGGTTTACTACATAAGTCACACACTTATTGATTGTGAAACTCTATATACCCCTATTGAAAAATCTTTATCTCATATTGCTCTTTGCATCTTTCAAGCTCCATCATTACCTCTTAAATCACAAAACCTATGTCATCACCCATACTGATCCCCTCAAATACATGCATTGCAAGCCATATCACAACCAACATGTAGCTTGGTGGCTCATGTTCCTTGCTAAATTTAACTTCGAATTTATTCAAAAAAAGTCTATTAAGGGGTAAATGATTGCTAACCAGTTAGTTTTTGCACCTTTACTTGACAACTAACCTTCAAACCTTGAATTCCCCAACAAATCTATCACAATGCTCTCCATTGATGACATCTCCTATCAAATAATTATGTCATTTAATGGGTCTAAATGTTAACATAGTGGGGGTGTGGAGGTCATCCTCATCCCTCTTGATGGTGAGCATATGCCTTTATCAGTTAAACTAGATTTTTAATTTACTAAAAATATGGCTGAATATGAAGCTTTGATCTTAGGGCTTCAAATGGATATTTTCTTGGTTATCAAATCAATAGCCATTTTCAATGACTCCAAGCTAGTGGTTAATTAGGTTAATGGTTCCTACTTATGAAAAAATGAAATTATACAATGATATAAACATCATGTAGATATGCTATTAGAATCATTCAACTCCTACCTATTTCAAATTGTTCCTTGATCTACAAACAAGTTTACTTACACAATGGCTTCTCTTACTTCACATATACCCTCTTCACCCTCTTCTTCAAAAATCTATATCACTATACATCTCTTAAGATTTCCATCTTATGTATCAACTAACATAATTTTTATAAGAAATGTAACACATAACCCACATGACTTATGGTACAAGAAACTCATGGATTACCTCTCCTTTTCTATTACCCCTTCTAACCTCTCTAATAATGGGAGATGTGTATTCATGAAATGTGCCACTTGTTACACTATGACAAGGGAAATTTTCTACAAATGAGGTTTTTATGGTCTCTTTCTTAGATATCTCACTAGTACTGAGATCCCTTTCACCATTAAGGAAGTCCATGATGGGATTTGTGGTGTACATTTCCATGGTAACATAGTTGTCAAACATATCCTTTGAATCAGCTACTATTGGCCAACACTCCATCAAGATTTTAGTGATTATGTTTGGTGTTGCATCAAATGGTAACAACATACTAACATCCTTCACATTCCAAGCCATGCATTACAAGTCACCAAAGACTTATGACCCTTCTCCTAATGGGGTTTCGATCTAATCAGCGAGATTAACCCTTGTTCATCTCTCTATCACCATTCAATCATTACTACTATTAAATACTTCACCAAGTGGGTCAAGGCCATTCCTTTCATCTTCACTATGGTTGATAAAATTTTATAATTTATCAACCATCACATCATATATCATTTTGGTGTCCCCCATAAAATTATAATGATAAATCTTTCAAAAATAAGACTGTCTAAAATCTTTTTAACACTTTTAGAATCAAATTAAGATTCTCATCATCATACTATCCACAAATAAATGGATATACATAAGATTCTAACAGAACATTAACCAAAATCTAAGATATTTACTCAAAGGAATCCAGATATTGTCTAATCTTAAGGACATGAGGGTTATCTTGAGAGGGAAAATTAATGTCAATGGTTGATTTATTTAACAAAAAAGACAAGCATGTGTTGTTAGTTAAGAAAAGATAAGCATGTGCTTATTGTTCATTTCTAGCATGCAACCAATCTAGGTTCTCTCTAATCTCTAATCCCTACCCTTCATCTCTATTTCTCCTTAAACATCAAATAGATTCAAATTTTAGTGAAACTTTTCTCAAATAAGAGAAGAGCTCCTCACCCTTGAGTGACAACTATAAAATCCTATAAACATCCTCTAATATCACAATCAACTCCCCATTAGGTAAATGGAAAGTTTTAGTGGTTTGATCCCACTTCTCTATCAAATCTATCATCAAGCTCACATCATGTGCAACCTAGAAATATCATCACACTCCTCCTAACCCTACATTTTCCATGTGCTCCCACTCATCCATGGTGACATCCATCCTCATCTTCATCAGTAGCGTAGGTAGTCAATATTTTAATGTCAACTCCTACCTCACCTATATCCACACATAAAAACCTCAATTTACATACTTTCCAATATAAACCTCCACCTTTTTCCCCTTCTCTTTAGGAGAATGACATAGGCTTGAGGCCCTCATTCAGGCTATGTAAGTAGCACTCAGTTGACATGAGATCTTCTAAGGTTGGCTCAACCATATACCCACCTAACTATCTAACTTGTTAACCCAATTAAACCCTATGCCAAACTACCTATCTCTAAACCCTAGGCCTAACTACCTATCTCTAAACCCTAGGTCTAACTACCTATATCTAAACCATAGGCCTAATGACCTATCTTTTAAGCCCTAGGGCTTATGACCTATTTTAACCTATCTTTTCCTAACCACTTTTCTTAAAAAAAATTAACCATACTTCACCATTTTTCCCTATGCCCTGGGAGAACTACATTGGTTGAAGGCCCTCACCTAGGCTATGTAGGTAGCACTCAGTTGACACATAGTCTTCTAAGGCTAGATTGACCACTAGGCTCATCAAATAAATAAATTAGGGATCCAAAATTGGCCTTTTCTTATTATTTAAGGTTTTTCATGTGACTGATGTCAGTCCTATATGCCGATATCAGCACTAAGTGTCAACTGACATTGGTACTAGTTGTTAGCTGATGTCGATGAGCCCCATCAACATCAGTGATTGGTTCAGTCATAGGGATGAATAACCCACCTCCAAAATTTAGGTTTTTTCCTAAAAAATACCCCTAACCCCTCCTAAATTCACCCAAACCTACCCTTACCCCATTTATTACCCCTCTAATTACACTCTATCTCCCTAAACATTCAAATTTATCCCAAATAAAAAATTAACTACCTTAAATTAAAATTCAACTAAAAGAGCATCCTACCTCATCTCTCTATCTCTTCCATACTAAAATGGTTGGCACTTGTGGTGGTACACTTGTAGTTAGGTTCCCTCCTTCCTCTACCATCACTACCCATACCAACACTCTCTCAGTCACACCATGGCCCACCAAGTGCTCAATCACACCCTCACTCTCACACACTCTTCTAAACCACTTATCTCTTGATAACTCACCACAAATTGATAGGCTAGGGATATCCTATGCCTCATAACACTCAAAACTCTTTTTCTCCAATCAACTATCACAAATGAGTTTTGGTGGGTTGTCAAACCCCATTTTGTCAAATTTAGTCACCCATTAACATTGGTAGTCTTGATCTAAGACATTGATGTTGGTAATACTTACTACTAACATCAATGACATAATAGACATAAATGACATAAAAAACATTGATAACCTTAAAATTAGAGTTTTCAACCCCAACCACTACCCTTTGGACTACACCCTAAGTCTAGGGTAACTTAGAGATCATGTATATCTCCTCAACCATGATAACAAACCTTAGAGATCACATATATCTCCTCAACCATGACAACCTTGTAGATCACTTAAATCTCCACCTATGATGACTCTAACTAGAGCTCATGAATATCTCCTTGACCATTGACCCTTTTGAACCAACCTTGCATTGCTTGACTTGATCACTTATGCTACCTCACTATAGTTGGATATTGTACACACACATGTATATCAAGTGTTTTGAATCATGACCAAGCTAGTCCTATCACTTGTAACCTTTTGTGTTTATTAGTACTTTATACCTTGGATACCTAGAACACATAGACCATTAGAAATATAACTTTGATCATTTTAACCTTATCAGCTATCACTTACAAGCTATGATTTGGTTATTTCTATATGAGTCCTCCTCACCTTTACAAGTTATTGATTATGTCAAATATAACTCATATTAGTATACATGTAAGTAGTGATTTTATCATGTTCTCATGCAACATCCACCCACCCAATTAACTCCTTATCAAATTGGTACTCAATTCTATATTTTCTTCTATCAGTTCTTATTTTGAGGGGGGATACCTCATCCCATACCTAGAGAATCCAAATCTTATTTTTGAATTACAAATTATCAGTATGAATTACAAGACAAAAAAGGGCAAATGTAGACACCAAAATTATGTCACATACATGCATAACTCCCTATTTTAAAACCCCCCTTGATCCCCTTTTAATAATTAGCCTTCCTAACCCATGTTTCACCCATCACACATTTAACTAAGTTAATTAAAAACTACTTATGCCACCTTACTTGGCCATCTCATCCTAAGACTAATTCTTACCCTTTGAGTCACATTAAGACTTAGTCCCCTAATCCTAACTACCCATGACTTGTTCTCACCCCTAGCATAAATTCATAACTAACTATGTTCTTCTTAAGCTAACATTTCTACCATTTTCTAATAGATACCATACTTAGAAGAGAAGGAAAAAATAAGATAGAAATATCCCTTTTACCTATTCTCATGCCAATGATGTTGGTCAACCCTTGGTCGACATCGGTGAGATCACCAACATATGTTACTTAAGTAAAATTCTAATTTAGTATTTAGGTCAGCAAAAATTAAAAAAACAATCATTCACATATAGGATTTGGAATTCAACTTTCTACATCCAAGATTATCATTACTCTACACAAATCAATCTAGATTAGGAATTGATATATTGCATAGAGATTGGATTATTTTGAACCAATAGTACACACTTATCTTTTCTATTCACATATTACTTCAACACACCTCATTAGAGCCATCTATATAGAATTCATGATTAATCCATTTCACCAGCTACTTATATCTCTGTGTTTTATAATTCCTTTAAATAGTCATTTTACAATTACTTTATGTTATACTATTTACCATTTTATGAATGTCTTGACTCTCCTTGTGAAGGAGTTATAAAACTCCTTTGCCTATTTCCCTCTACTTCAAACATACCAAACCTCTATCTAGACCCACCTGAGTCTTATCCACTCCCTTACGACTCTTCCCATCCTCATAAACCTAACCAACATCTACCCCCAACTTAGAAAAGTATCTTGTAACCTTTTGAGAACCTATTATCCCTATCGACATTGATCAGATAACTGACATCAGTCATATCTCCTAATTAACATCGATATCCTTAATTGATGTCAGTGACTATGTATTTCCACCAAGTTCCCTAAGCCTACCTAAATAGCCTCCCAAAGCACAAAATATCTCACATTACCTATACTATGTCACTCTCTACTACACTCAGACCACAATAATAGTATGAATATCTCTCTCTTACTCTCTCTTTCATTTTGTCATTTATTACCATTTTGTTTCAAAAAGTGAACTATCATCCCTAAATAATTTTGAAACTTCCATTAACAAGTGTGTATTTTGGTAGCCCAATCATATATGTACTAACAAATGTTTTTGGTGGTAGTGTTTTCTTATTCACAGGTAGTCATCCCTAGCCAAAGAGGAGTGTTCAACATTGTCTAGATATAGTGCGTAACCAATTTGGGTTCTTTCTAATCTCTAATCCCTACCCTTCATCTATGTTTCCCCTTAAAAATCAAATAGATTTAAAATTTAGTGAAACACTAAGGTAGAATATAAAAAATAACTAAGTATAAAATGAATATTTGCACAGACTTAACCATTTCACTTGATCCAAAAGTCAATTTCATCATTTTTTATTAAAATTTACTAATTTAAAAAGTAAAATCTTATGAACATTTAGTTATTTAAATTTAAATTAAAATATAAATAGACAATAATTACTCCAAAAAAGAGGTATTAAATTTTGAAAAGTTAATTAATTTGCACAATTCTAATTAAAATAGTTTTAAAAAGATGTCATAAAATGTTTTTTTAAACACAAGCAAATAAATAGACTAAGACTTAGTAGATTGATGTATATTTAGGAATTATAACTAACTCACTCCTAGATAAAATATTAGGTTGAACTGAATAAAATTAAAGACATTAAAGTAAACCCATTTAATCACTTGTAACTAATCATCTTATAGATTGCTAAGAAGGTTGATTTAAGCAAGCAACTATATTGAACTCCTGAAAGGTGTAAGATTAGACTCTAAAGTAAAAAGAGGCTCCCACTTTTATATTTAAAATGGGGTATGTATGCAATCAATAAAAAATGGTGACTCTTACAAGGAAACACTCTTAAGTATTTTGAGAATCTAGATTATCTGATTTCATAAGTAGAAAAAGCATTAACTATAAGCAATTACTTAGAGCAAACCTAAATTTAAAGGCACTACATTCTATGGGAATAAGTTACATACTAAGCCCTAATCTTACTAAAACCATATATGTGTGATTAAGTGATTTATTCATTTTCTTTACAATCACACAAAGTAATTCAAATTTGCATAAGGCCAAAAGTGATGAAAGAGAAATATTTTATAATTTAGCTTTGGGGGGAAGTGTTGTGGGCATTGCTCTAATACTAGCTAGGTATTAATAGTCCTAATTGAGATACCTCTAATTCCTTCCAAAGGCCTTGATCCACTACTAAATAGGCCAAAAATCCTATGGTGGAGGCTATCTAGATCACCCTTTTGAAGAGAATTTTGGATTTTACATTTTAGGTCAATTTTTTTGAAAGGATATTTTAGAACTCATCCATAGAGGGTTAGGGACTAAACCACATGTAAAAATAAATTAAAAAGTTAATGACAACTCAATACAAACTAGAATTGAAGTAATGCTGCATTTTATTTAGGTATTTATTTAAGTGCATTAGATGTTTATAAACAAGAAAATACATGTTATAAAATTCACAAGTTCTATTTTGAATCATTTACCTTTATAACTCAAGAAATGAACCATGCAATCATAGTAGTTTCATATAACATTTTCAATAAAAATTACAATTAGGCTCTTTAAGTGTTACATATATTACTCTTACAATAACCCTTCATTTCATTTCCTCAATTAACAAGGGGACCATAGTTGGTACAAACACAACAAGGAATAAAATCATAAAATAAACAAAAGCTAACCTAAGCTAACAAATAAGGGACATGAAAGAAAAAAAGCAAAAAATAAGCTATTTATAAGGGTTCTCAGGAAAATACATGATTTAATGAGTTATACACTTGATTCTTTAGGATTTTAATAAGGGTAAAATAAACATTTACTTATGTTTATGTTGTCTTTTACATTGGAAAACACTATTTCATAAATATTTATCAATGTTTTTATCATGAAACTCAAGAAAACTAGGACTATATAATTTTGCATTATGTTCACGTTGAGATTATATAAATCATAATGGATAGGGTTTATAAAATAACTCAACCCATACATTATATTGCAATGAAGTATAGGTCTAGGTAATAATACATACCAAATTTATTGAGAGATCCAACCTAAAAGTGGAATGCTTTTGGTGGTAGCTAGTATATGAGTCACTTATAGGTTACTCCTTGATTGTTATAGATTATATGACATAATCTTGATCTTAATTTTTATTGCCAAGGAGGCATGGGAATGTTTCTTCCCATATTAACAAGCTCTTCATCTTGTCATCTATGGCTAAAGAATGCAAAGGAATGTACTAAGGCTGTGCACTTTCAACTTTAGTTTGCATTAACACACCTCCTCCCTCCATGACTATGTACTTTAGGCTCATGCCAATTGATTTGAATTTAAGACTATCTATAAGTGAGAGATATTCCATTTTGATTTTATCTAACCCATTTATTTCACATGAATAACCTAATTCGATGTTGTTTTCTTCTTCCTTGCTCATCTCCAAAGATGGGGTGTGTGTCATACTACTACCACTAAGCTGTTTATAACCTTGAATAAAATTTATAGTTGGATGGGGATAAATTTAGGATAAGAATACTTTAGATTCATAACATGCATCTTCCTAGTTTAGTGGCTCCAACTTGTCTAGTTCATCTTCATGTTGATTAAAAGAGACTTATGTTTCACCCTCCTAAGTAGGTATCTAACCTTTAATTTTATCATGTGATATCAGGTCACTCAATATAGCATATGTTCCCCATCATTAGACTCCTCATCTCTGCTCTTAGGGATTATCCCATGCATTTTATTTTGGTAACTAACATAAGTTTCAAAAGACACCTAACTACTAAAATTAATGAAAACATCATATTGATTGCATACTAAACTAATAGAGTTACATGCATTAATGGATCAAGAAATATATTCATTCAATACAGGGGAGTTTACTATATGGCACATCTAGGGTAATGCTTGGGGAAATATATTATTATAAGGTGAAACTCAACCAATGGGATGACTTGTAGGTAATTAGATTGAATTATTTTATAGATGAATATTTTGATCAAGAGACATGAATTGTTCTTCGATGGTTCAATTTGTTTGATAAGTCATTACCAAGGATGTGAGAGATAAAAGATTCCTTCAAACAATCATAACATTAAGGGGAAATAATTTTCTAAGGTAAATTTATATGGCTATTACTTCAATCTATAGGAAAGGGTATTTCAAAACCATATATAGTTGATAAAAGTATTGGTTGAAAACACTTAGAGAATCATTAGGTTCCCTAAAAGATGTGATAAACTCATTGTATAGGGTATAAACATAGATGGGATCTCTAAAGTGGATTAATAATAAAATTTTAGAAGTATAACATGTGGTTATACACCCATATGGTATTATAATGTGCCAAATGTATGTGTCCTTATCCAAAGAATAAGGTAACAAACAAAAAGCCATATATTCATACTATATGCAAGTTGTAACAATGAAATCTTTGAATCCTTGAATGTGTTGGTCTATTGTTAGAATCCCAACATGAGTGTACTTTGGGAAAAAATAATTGAGATTATTAGGCAAATAGTGGATGGGTCTTGCGACATTTATTCATAAACAATGCCTACCTAGCCATGCTAAGGCCATGGGACTAGCTAGGCAACAACACAAAACTATTTTAGGCTTAAAATTTTTCAAAAAAGGAACTTTAGCTTTAGATCAAGTCCTCTTTATAGTCCAATATATTGATGGTAATTTTGTATGGCCACTAACTATAATAATTTTAAGAGCTGGTTAGGGTCCCTAAAAGCCTCTCCTAAAATGAGATTTGTGAGAAATTTTCCCAAGGTCTCTTCTACCTAGTCTAGGTGTACTAATATTCACTTAGTGACTCATTGTGACCATTTTATTTCAAAATAACATAGTTTTTGAAACTAAATATTAATGATGGCTTAATTTGTAAACACTCTAAGACTCAATTGGTCAATCACTAATTTATTCAATAGTGCTTAAATGGTGATGGATGACATTCAACAATAATGATTAAACATTAGAGACAATTCACTATTAATCGTAAACTAGCATACTAATATATATAAAAATAAAAGGGCAGGGAGGAAGAAAATAAAGGACCTATTACCATGGATATGAAGCTAAAACATCTAGTGGAGAAAAACTCATAGAAACCAACCCTTAGATGAGCTAGACCTAGAAAAACTTTGTCTAAAGGATGGTGTAAGTGTCTGGGGAGAAGGTGATGTGAGCAAAGATGAAAATAAACACCATAAAAATATGTAAGATATGAAAAAAATTATTACATATCAAACTAAGTATGATGATGTTTATTATTGACTATCAATGGTAAAATTTACAATACCTCCTTATCTACATACTTCATTCTCATAACAACAAGAAAGAAAAACTATGCTAGTAAAGCATGAAAAATGCTTAGTTTAATAACTATGGAGATTCTAAGCATGCCTAGTCCACTAATTAATTTATTCTAAAGAAGCTATCCAAATCATAACTTTTTCAAACCTAAAAGGACTAAACATTATTACATGTAAGAGTCGATCTTATATAAGCATGCAGGATTGAGAAGTTCATTTAAAAATTCAATTTCAAATTCATCCACTAATGGGTAAATTATAGTAATAATCAATGGTATTGGCCCACTTGAGGTTCATTGGGAATGAATCCCACTCAATTATATCATGAAAATATTTGGAACCATGCTGGACCAAATCAAGAATGAATGTCTATGGGGAAATAAATACAGATTTCATTGGGATAGTCAGTCATCCATGTCATATGTAGTTAGAACCACACTTATTTAATTCATGTATTTTATCCTTTATGATCTTTATATGATCCCAATATTTACACCATGATAAATATTACCATATTATTAATGATTATGTTGGACTATGATTTGATTCTACAAATCAAATTGGATGCATAGTCCATTATCAACATCTTAACAATTTTGATAGGAAGATGAGATGTCAAATTTAGGTTTATGCTTTGTTTGTTGTGAAACCAACATGTATTTACTTTATATGGGGCCCCTGCCACATGGTTTCTCCTCACTCTTTTATTTCTTATATAAATATTTACATTCATGTTGATTATTCATTCCTTAGAAAATCAATATTCTATTTTATGGAATCATCTCAATTTTATGAGTGTGTTTTGGATTCATAGTTGTATTGACTACCCCAAGATATCAAATCAATGATATTTTTCCATGTGGTTTCATCCCACTCACCCACTTGCCTAGAGGCTCCATACTCTATATGAACATCTTTGGGATAGTAAATCAATAAGATGTTTCCACATGGAATCATCTTGTTGACTTGTTAACTTGGAGGCATTACACTAGTATGAACATATTTGGGATAATGGAATAACAATATTATGCCACATGGCATCTTTCTACTAACCCGCTAGCCTAAATTATTGTTGACATCATTATTTGATTAGGAAACTTTGAATAAAATCAACTATATCTTATAGGATTTTTAAAAAATCTAAGGACCACTGGGAGATTAATGCATGGCACTTGGTAACCTTCTAAGAGAAATTACTAAGTCTTGTTGAGATTAATTGACATGTGGCTATGGGCAAAGTTAAATAATTAACTAAGTGTCAAAATAATTTTTAAAATGGGTTAGAGCTACTGAATCTATGATTTTTAATAGTTATATCCTTTTGAGATCCTTAAGTTCCAAGAAACTATGACATGATGTCTTATAAGGGTCTCAAGACCATGAAAGGATTAAATTTTTTCTCAACATTTTAATTCCCCTAAACTTTTATGTTCTCGTGCTTCCAAGGAACATCAAAGAAAATCAAATAACTGTCAAAAGTCATTTTGGAATGGGTTCAAGACTTCCAAGTGATTGACACATGGTGTTGAGAATTTATTTGGGTAAATATAGGAATAATATGAAAAGGCACAGTCAACTAATTGATTCAAAAATCAATGACTAAATCTTTGAATAAAAATGGTTAAGGTGAAAACTAAAAAATAACTACATAAAATGAATATTTACATAAACTTAGCCATTTCATTTGATGCAAAATCTAATTTCACCCTTTTTGATGAAAATTGACTAAATTAAAAAGTAAAACCTTATAAATATTTAGTCTTTCAGATTGAAATTAAAGCTTAAATGGATAATAATTGATTAGGAAAAGAGTTAGATAACTCTAAAAAGTTAATTAATTCACATAATTCTAAGTCTAAATAGTATAAAAGGGATTCTTTAAAATGTGTTTTGAAACACAAGCAAACAAATATACTAAGGGTTAGTAGATTGATGTGCATTCAAGCATTAAAACTAACTCACTCTTTAATAAAAGCTTTGGTTGAATTGAAGTAACATAAAGAAATTAATGTAAAACTTTTCAATCACTTGTAACGAATCATATAGTATATTATCAAGAAGGTTGATTTAAACAAATAATGATAATAAAATATTTAAAGGTATAAGATCAAACTCTAGATCAAAAAGAGGTTCCTTGATTTTAGACTAAAAATAGGGCATGTTGTGCAAGCAACAATAATATATTGTAACATACTCTTGGTTTTAGGTTAGTCACTAGGAAAGCACTCAAGTTGGACTCATGCAAAGGTAAGGTGTGTTATACATAACCAATTATGCTTTTTTTCTCCTTTAAACCAAAACTTTCATTATTATAATAAAGGGTGGGAAATGTACATGATACTTATGGATTATATAGCACCTTGGTATTATATTCTTGGCAAACTCAAACCTTGGTTTTTCCTTTCAGTTTTGGACCTTTCCTAATTTTATAAGTCTTGCATATACTCTATCTTATTCCCCTTGGCCTATCTCTTGGTCCAGCCAATCTTATGTTAATGACTCATACCTACTATCTTTCCAAGAATACTTAAAACCTACTTATTTTCCACCTTTACAAGTTTTAAGCCTATACCTAATTTCATGTTCCATAGACATTAGTGTTTTGAACAAATACCTACATCCACACAAGACTTTAGCTCTTACACAAGTGTCGAATGCCTTAAATTAATCTAATTTTCAAGTATCTTAATGGTCAAACTAAGTGATTTAATGTGATATATTTCATGATAGGAGTGGTATATATTCAAAATCACTCCTAATTCTTTTTTCACCTTGTAGACACTCAATAAAGAGCGAAGTAAACTTATCAAAGCATTCAATAAAGCACTCAATAAATAAAATATTCATTATTTTCTCATATTTTCATATAAATCATAAGGATAACACATACACAAGTCTAAATTACTGAAGGAATAACATACGATCCCAATTTGCCAATTTATAAGCTAGGCCACTATTGTACTTGCTTTCCACATATTTATTATTCACATACAAGCCAACACATACAAGAGAACTAAATTAGTCTAAGGCCCTCTTTAAATTATTGGATATATAGGTAGTGCTCATTGATAGAGGAGTCTATAGGGTTAGGTTAACATTATGTGCCCACTAACCCATTTTTTCCAAGGTCACTATGAAGATGAAGAATTAGGGTTTTGTAATTTCATGAGGAGAAAAAGTCCATGACCCATATCTAAATGCACCAACACAAAGGCAATGAAAAACTTCAAAGCATCCAAGTGGCCACATACTTTTTTAGTAGGTATTTCATATAAGACACATGCATCTTGTTTAGATATTAGTATCAATGTAACTATCTAAGGTTAACGCTAGTGTCTATAGCTCTAGATGCGCTCAATGAAGAATTTGGTGATTGTTCCAAAATCTTATTCTAGTATGCTTCCTAAATATTCCATATTTAAAACTATTTTAGCATTAGAAATAGCTAAGAATATTATTTTTTTGTCATTTCCATATCTAGCATAATTACACTTACTATTCTTAGCGTATATTAGTTTAATTAATTTAACATATGTTATATTTAAGTTGATCATTTAATTGGCTTGTTATAGAGATAATTTATCACCCTTATACCCTAGGTTATCTCTATCCCCTTTAACCCTAGCTTCCCCAATCTATATTTTTAGGGTTAAATAGGTTTAAACTTTTGATGATATGGTATTGGTATAAAATCCTAGATTTTAGTCCTAATGATCTAGAGGATATGAATTTATACTATCTTGATTAATGAGCCAAGATAAGATTGATTTTATTTGAGTTGAACTATGATATGTCTCTTGAATTATTCATATAATTTTAAACTCTTAAGAAATGAACATAGAAATATAATTTATTTCATTATTCTAAGGTGTTGGGATTCAAAAAAATTATTTAAAACTAAAAAATATAGAGGAACTAAAATTTATTGGCAATAATATGATGTTCATATATAGCCTTGACTAAGACATTTCATTCTTTGAAAAAAATACTACATTGGAACTCACACCACTTGTCTACCATTCACATGTATGGGCAAGTCAATTGAAATATTTTTATAAGACTTCACAACAATAATTGGGGTTACTTTACAATTACCTATTGATGATTTATATTGGAAAGTCAACATAAGGTATTTGAGCATGGTGTTTCTTAGATGTTCAAAGGAATGAATCGTGCCTATATTGATAAGTTAAGTGCATGCTACTAAATTGATTGGGTAGATTGATGAATCTAAATTATCTATACATGTAATAAGAATGAGTGATTAATTATCCCATGAGGCATGGTTGGTTTTAATTAGATTATACTATTTTAGCATATATTGATTGTTTGATTTTGTTAAAATAACCTTGTCTTGGGATAGGATGATATTGTACTAGGGCTTGTTGAAAAGGATATACTCATATTTTAAATAATTTCGGTCTTAAAATTACAACATGATTTTTAAATAAATGCATGATTTTTCTGCTCATGTAAGCATAGTTTCTATAATTATATTATAATAGCATCAACACTTGACATGTGTATGGATTCCATGTTCTTTTCAATGGGCATATTAAGGCTTGTTCAAAATTATTTTTTTCATTATTCTGATGTTAAATTACATAGAATAATGATGACATGATTTAAATAATGGAAATACCCTTTTCCATGTCTTATGTTCCTTATTACTAGGCTTATGGGTGCTTCTTATCTCCTTTTATTGACATAGTCAAGTTATTACACTTATTGTAATGATTATGAATCATTTTTTATATTTTTTAAACATGGGATTATATAATAAGACCTAGGAAAGATAGTTGAAATAGTGAATTTTTCATGTATTAAACGTTTTCTTATATGACTAGTTGTTAACTTCATAACTATGTTTTTCATGGTAATAGTTTATATGATATTGGCTCTTATATTAGTACTAGGAAGAGATAGACATGTGCTTGCATAAGGCACTAAGAAATTAATTATCTAAATATTATATATCAATATATGTATATTAATATAATGATAAATTTAGGGCATATTTTTATAATCCTTGCTAAGCAAAATTGTCACTGAATTTGTGAAAATACATTATGAATGATGGTAATTCTTTATTTATGTTATTTCATGGATTGTGTTAGTAAACCCAAATCATTGGATTCCCTCACTGTTATATGAAATTTGGAGAAGAATAATTGAAATCAAAATTAAGGGTATTTTTAGGTAAGTTAAATTATGATCCTTTAGTAAGAAACTTAAATGAAGAGAAACTTCTTTACTCTAATGTTGTTAAGTGTTTTATTATTTTCAAAATAATGGGTTTTTATTCCAAGTTGAATAAACAAGTTTTAGCAAAGTAAATCAGTAAATAATGTGCAAGAATTAAGCTACTAATTTATATAAACATATTTTTAATTTTCCTTTTCTAAATATAGTAATAAATAAGAGAAATGTAATTTAGCTTATTTTAAATGATCTAGACTGAGACATGGTCTGATACTATAGGAGTAGGATTGAGAAACTATTGGAAACTAGATCCTGAGGTTCATTTTTAGATTGAATAGAAGTACCAAAAGTGGGACACCCTACTATTTGGTGCTATAATCCTTTTTTGGCATTATTGTCTAGGTGTTCTGAGCTTTATGGGTTTTATTTGGTAGGTCTATATTACCCTATCAATGAAATATCAAATCCTAGAACCTTATAGAGCTATCTATGTGTCTATTTTAAATCTTCAAATCCCTAGGATCTCTTTGTGCTTGAACTTGAATGGAAAATTGGAAAATATAGAGAAGGGTTTAGTCTGTAAAGGATACATTAGATACACTTCACACCCCGTGTGTGGGTACACTACCTACATACCAATACTTTGAGGAGGGATCATGCTAATGTAGTTCTCCCATTGAAGTACTTAGTATAATTGTGTATGATAAATGAAACTATATGTGAAACTAGATGTACTTTAGATGGCTAGGGATAGTTAAAAAGGTTTTAATAGGCTTGAAATGATCTTAGAAGGCTATATGTAGAGAATAGGGAAGAGTGTTTGAGTGTACTTACTTGTATTCTTGTATCTCTCTTGTAAATGAGTGCCAACCCTTATAAATGGACTTTGAATGGCCTTTTATAGGCAAATTAATGATCATGGGTTAAAAATTTATGTTAGGATGACAAGGAAAATTATAAGGATCTAAAATAATCTAATCGTTAGGACCAAAATAGAACTTTGACAATAGCACCCAAATTATGACACCCTAGGTTTCAACTCTCCTATCTAAGTTGGGTGCTATTTTCCTAAGGGAATGAGGCATAGGGGGATGGATCTAGGCTTAAAAGAGATACCTAGGCCTAAAATGGCTAAGTCTATAAGGTTTGGTATGACTGGGAATTAGTGAAAGAATATCCTATAAGGGTTATGTGAGTAAGAAAGAGGACCTATGGATTGGGTGTCATTAACCATCCTTAAGTCATCTAATTTTATATTTTATATTTTACATTTGTCCCCCTTTATTATAGCGATGCAACAAAGTAAAATAATAGGATAAAGGAAAGTAAAAAGCATACATAAACTTAATTTTAAGGGAGAAGCTCATGAAGCTATGTGATGCTAGATGTGCATAGAGAGGGCATGCTATGAAGTATGAATTTGTAATGAAAACATAAAAGTAGATTAGTTACTACTAGATACACTATTTATAAAATAAGAACATATAAAATATAAGTAAGAGGAAGATAAAGGAATGAATACACCTCATCAGGTATATGAACCAATACAAAACTTATTGTGATGCTAGATTTTTCTAGATGATGTTAGGTATGTGTTGAATCAAGAGTAATATTGTGAATGGAGTTGAGTTCTCAATTCCTTGGAAGGTGGCTCAAGAATTTAAAGGCTATCCCTTTAGCTCCATCATCACCAACTAAGTGAAGATAATGAATCATGCATGTGTTAATCGATGTTTAGACTGTGTGTCCAATCCTTTAGAATAGGTGGCTCAAGAATACAAAGGTTAGCCATTTGGCTCCATTATTTCCCTGTGAAGTGAAGCTATGAAGTGATACTAGTATATAATAGATTTAATATGAGATAGCTCATAGAGCCCGTGGATGTTCTAAAAATTTAACAATGTGGCATGGATAGCCTAATGTATGCTAGAAACTATGCCATTCTTGGCCATTTTGAAAGATGGAGGTTATGCTTGTATGAAAGCCACTCTAAAAATGATGTACTAGGCTTATATGAAAGTGAAATTAGGAAATTAGGTACTTTGAAAGTTAAAATTGTATGAAATTTCAACTTGAAAGTGATTTCAACCACATGCAGATGGAGTAAGGCATGCAACTACTGAGAATGCTTGGAAAATAAAATGAACTCAAAAATAAAAGAAGACCAATGTGTCACACATATTGCCCCCAATCACTCATGTCTAGAACATGGATTTTGATTTAAAAGTTATGTCAACTACCTAATCGAAAACTAAAATTGATAACCATCATGTTATGTATTATAACCCCCTATATCTAGATTTTCTTACAAAATTGTACTAAATTACTGATTTTGATTGATCTAGATGTGCAAAAACTATATCTAAACTAAACTTTTTACCTATTTATAAAAACCCTGAGTGTTTTCTACTTGGATAGGAGTACCAAAATGAGGACACCCATATGTTTGGTGATATTTTATATTTATAGCATTGTTTTCTTGTGCTAAAATTGGTTATTGATCTAGAACTATCACTATTTTTTTGCTCTATTCTGACTAGTTTGACCTCTAGATTCTAAACTAGGTGATCTGAATACTTTTATTTTGAATTTTAGGAGTTTGATATCTATGAAAAAACCTTATTTATTGTTTCCTCTTTTTAAGGTATAAATGATGAACCTATAATGTCTACCCTCAAAATAAATAGTCCTATAAGTGTGTTATGTTATATAGATATATGATATAGAAATGATATTTGACAAGAAATTTTTAGATATAACAATGTTTGTATTGATATATTATTAGATCAACATGGGTATGCCTAGATAGATATAATAATGTAAAATCATGTGCAAATTATAGAAATAGAACTAGATATGTTAGATGTTAATTATTATTTATCAAGGATGGATGGAACATGATGTCCATCATGGCATCCAACAAAGAAAGTAAAATGAATGATATAGATCATGGCATTGCAAAAATAGAAAAAACAATCAAGAAAACAAGCACATGGAGCAAGAATCAAGAACTAAGAAGCATACAAGGTTGTCTAAGGGGCCATGCAAACAAGGGACATGGGCACATATCACTCAAACTAGAAATAAAGCATAAAAGGCATGTTCAAATGCCACATACACATATAATTTGAAATAATCAATAACTGGAATGAGGGCCACATGTACATAAAAGAGTATAAGCAAGGGGCATTGACAAATGTCTAAAGGTACACACACATAAATAAAATCAAAAGACATTTGCATATGTCCTAAGGCACATATAAGAAACAAAACTAGAACTAGAAATGAAATTTCAGCTAGCTACATACAACAAAAAAGGAAAACATGTAAAAATAGGAATGGTATAATCATATCTAACTAATAAAAGCAAGAGTGAAAGTATGCAAGACACATTTAGTACAAGACTAAGTATATGTTAGGAAATATATAAGTGCAAGATAATAATGAGTGTTGATGTGGTAATCTCTATAATCTTATAAAGGAGTATACATCAGTATGATAACTTAGAGTGTGTACTATAGGAATGACATAACTTGGATGGTGTAGTCATGTAGAATATGCTCCTAGTGGGTATGTATATCAATGTGTGTCTTGAATGTAGAAGAATGAATGCCCCCTCATTGGGTAGAGTGAAGCAATCAAGTAGTTGGATGTCACTACACACACTCAAAAGAGATCAAGTGAAGCATGGTAATGTAGAAAAATTAACATACAATAGCATGAAATAGAAAATGTAAGTCCTAGCATGATAGCAGTGATGTAAATCATGGATGATGCATACAATCAAAATATTTATGGTATTTTTTCATATTTTAATGTTTTTTATTTTGATATTTTTTTGTATTGTTTTTGTATTTTGATATAAGCTATGTATGGGTAAAATTGGGAAGAAATGATACTAACCAATGAGTCTAAAATGAGACTCCATGTCATAGTGTCCTATATCAAACAACTGAATAATGTTTGATCATGAGGCATGAATGAATGTTTGAGATTGTGAAGCTAAAATTTATGTATATTATAACTAATCTAGAATATTTTAGGTGGAAATTGAATGTGATTTCCCCTTATAACTCTAAGAAGTGGATGAAACTATAGGGCTCTTAGGGATCCATCTAGAAGTAAATGAAGCTCTCTAAATAGGTACCCTTTATGTAGCTGCATGAGACCTTAATGTTACTAATCTAGGTGTGAACACTATAGTTGGAAGTTATCTGTAATCTTAAAACTATGGAGGTGTGTGAACCCTATATACTGGTGATGGATGCTGCAACTATGGCTAGATCTAAACTGGAAGTAAAACTGAAACTAGAGGAGAAATTGAGATAGGTGGAAGAACTAGATTTGGTGTTTGTATGCTGGTAGATGGATCTAAAGTGGGGAGTGGTGACTCATAAGGAATTACACTAATTTTAATAACCTAATTAGTGTGAATGAATTTCACATGTCTATGAACTATAGAGGGTACTACCCTAAGTTTTTGAATCCATTGTCAACCAAGTAATATGTCAAAAACTACTACACTTGGAACTATAGTGAATGGTGTTTTCAAATATGTATGACCAACATGTACTGGAATTATTATCTCACCTAATGAAATTTTTATATGCCCATTGAAACCACTAATAAATATGTTTTTCAAAGTGATATCCTACTCAGAATAACCCAAATGTTGTAGTAGTGTCAAGGTGCACATGTTAAGGTTAGAACCATTTTCAATAAGCACACTAAAAATAGGTTGATTATGACTATGTTCTCTGATGAAAAGTGCATTATAACCTATATTATCCTTCACAATCTCTTGATTTGAAAAATATATCAAAGGTCTAGTTGTAACTCTAGACTCATACACACCTATCATACTTCTCAAAGGATGTACCTCAACTGAAGGTTCCTGGTATGTATTTGGTGAAGGATGTGCATGGTATGTATGGTGAACATCTAAGGTGTCCTATTTATCCTATTTAGAATGCTATGAAAATGGATTTGAGAATATTTTAAAAGCTTTATCTTGTGTTGTTATTTGCCTTTTAAGGCTCAACTGAAGTGCCTAGATCAAGTAGATTGTCATCTATCAAATCATGTATCTTATGTCTCAAACTGATGAATTTGTTTATTGTGTGGCCTAATGCCCTATGAAAATTTAAAAATGCATGTTGATCATATTCCCATGGAAGAGGATTTACTAGGTCAAATTCTCAAATAGGAGGGCGAGTGATGATATTAAATTCTAATAACTATTTTAAGACCCTGGTTGGAGACACTTGTAGATTAGTAAATGCATAATGAGGAGGTGCTGATAAAACCACATGTTGGCAGGGCTCTAAAGTTACATTGACTATTGGTTGATTTTAATTTTTATTGTCATTAATTTTGACCTTGTATGGGACTTTGCTATTACTCTTATTTATTATGTCTAAAATACTTAAGTTTTCCCATTGAAATTAGCTTGACTTCTCATTCCTTTAGTGTATGACACAATTTAGTGAAGAAAATCACTTGAACATGATTGATTTATGATTTTCTAGTAGAAGACTCTATTTTAACAAGTCGTGTAACTCCTAATCTACCATGGGACTAGTCATCTTAGCTAAGATGGTCTTATATCAAAGAACATAGTCTATGCTATGCTCATTTTTCCATTATTTATGTTGATCAATTTAAACATATGAAACATTATCACTAATTTTGATACTAAAATGTGCTAGGAACATGTCTACTAAAGTATTGAATGTCGTAACTAACTGATTTGATAGACTATAAAACTATTGTAAAGTATAATCATTTAGACTCTATGGAAATATCTTGGTAATTAGCCAAGCATTGGGTACATAATCCAAACATGCTACATGAAAATCTCTTAAGTGTGTCTCTGGATCACCCTTTCCATCATAAAGAGTAAGCTTGGGTTGAAAAAAACCTTATGGCAAGGGTTTATAAGAAATATGACATGCTAATGGTGTAAACAGAAGAGCAAAAGAATCCAAAGCCTATGTAGGTCTAGTGGTACCTTGATCAATATGTTGCACTTTGGATTGAAGAGATCTTATCTCTTACACAAGGTTTGGAACATTAGGAGATAGGGATGTACTAGTTGTAGCTAGTGGCATAAAAGAAGGTTGGGTTACTATAGGTGGTTGTTGAGACATAGTTACCCTCATACTGTCATTTATAATTGGTGTATAAATGGTTGAGAATATTAACCATTGTTCACTTTTCTTTGTTCCTCTACTACAATTTTAATCATGTCATCTTGTATATCTGGATGTTTTAATAAGATTTCTTGAAGTTGTCTTTTATTAGTTTCATCAAAACCTGTATATTAGGCCATTGTGAAAGTAAGAAAACAATTGATAATGTGTTTGAATGTTTTGTAATAATTTTTAATAGGTAATGTGATAGAAAAGGAAAGTATTTCATATAATAAATGCAAATCCCTAAAATAAGTTAATTGTAATTTGCGTAAAAAGGATATGGAGCTCCCAAACATGTAAGGTGATACCTCAAGAAGCTAATAGGTGATAGTACATATAATTAAGGATTTTTTGAAAATATTTATCCAAAATATTATGAATTTTTGAATTTTAAATTGTTTTTCTATGTGTGATATCTAAATAAAAATTCAAAAAATGATTAGAAAAGTACTGGAAAATAACTGGGAGATAGTTAATACAACTAGGGTTTTTTGAATGAATTTTTAAAATTAGTATGATAATTTTAAAAAATTGATATAAATTTATACAATTTTGTAGAATTTTATTTATAAAATTTAGGAAAAATCAAAAAATATTTCTAAAATTAGCAATATATTTTTCCTAATGTTTGGAATTTGTTTGTATGCAAGGACCTAGTATGTGCAAACTATGGTTTTTACAAAATATGTGATATTTTTTCAAGTAATTTATAGATTTATGATTTTTAAATGCAATAAAAATCAATAAATTATGGCTAAAAATCATAAATAATTATCCCTAGGGTTTCTAGGATTTTTGTGCAAAATTTGAAGTTGGGTTCACCAAATGTTTTATTATTTTTAAAATAATGGGGTTTTATTGCTATTTAAATAAATAGGTCTGAGAAAAGTAAATTAGTAAATAACATGTAATAATTAATATACTAATTTATATAAATATATTTGTATTTTTTCCTTTTCCAAATATAGTAATAAATAAGATAAATCTAACTTAGCTTATTCTAAATGATCTAAACTAAGTTAGGGTCTGATACTGGAGGAGAAAGATTGGGAAACTATCAAAAATTGGATCTTGAGGTTCATTTTTGGATTAGATAGGAGTGTTAAAAATGAAACACCCTATTGTTCAATGCTATAGTCCTTTTCTAACACTATTGTTTAGGTGGTATGAGCTTTCTAGGTTCTATTTGACATGTTTGTGTTACCCTATCAGTGAAATATTGAAGCCTGGAAGTCTGCAGAGCTCTTTGTGTGTCTATTTTAAATATTCAAATCCATAGGAATTCTTTGTGCTTGAACTTTAATCTAAACATAGAAAATATAGATAAGGGGTTAGTGTGTAAAGGATACATTGGATGCACTTCATACCCTCTATATGGGCATGTTGCCTACATACCAATACTCTGAGAAGGGATCAAGATAATTTATTTATCCCATTGAAGTAATTTGTGTAATTGTGTATGATAAATGCAACTCGATCTGAAACTAGATGTACTTTAGATGGATAGGTATAGGTGCAAAGTTTTGAATAGGCTTGAAATTATCTTGGAAGGTTGTGTGTAGAGAACAGGGAAGAGTATTTGAGTGTACTTATTTTTATTCTTTCTCCTCTCTTGTAAATGAGTGTCAAACCTTGTAAATGGACTTTTAATGGGATTTTATAGGGAAATTAATGATAATGGGTTAAATGAATTTTCATTAGGTCGACAAGGAAAAGGATAAGGATCCAAAAGAATCTGACCGTTATGACCAAAAATGAACTTGGATAATAATGCCAAAATCAAGACACCCTAGGTTTTAGTGCTCCTATCCAAGTTGGTCATTATTGTCCTAAAATAATGAGGCCTAGGTAGATGGATCTGGGCTTAAAAGAGCTACCTAGGACTAAAAGGGTTAAGTCTTAAAGGCTAGGGATGACTAAGAATCAATGAAATAATAGGCTATAAGGGTTTTGTGAGTAAGAAAGAGGACCTATGAATTTGGCGTCATTATCCATGCTTAAGTCATTCAGTTTCACATTTTATATGTATACATTAAAGTACAGTTTTTTTTTATGTGGTCCTTATCTAGACTGTAATAAAAATTATATGGAAATGGATTATGTGAATTAGCATAATAAGTTTGAATTGAACTAGGTTGAATAACTAAATTATATTTATCCTTGATTCATTTTATTGGGGTATAATTAGCTTTATAATATTGGTTGATATTTTTATCTCCTTGTTAATTTTTAAAAAAAAAGGAAATTCTTATCATTTATGATCTATGATATGATTTTTTGACTTGAAGACTAGTTTTGATAGGAATCTAAAGGTTTCATAGATTCTCAATGATCTATTACAACATCATTATAGTAAGAATCTTGTCAAATAGATGGTCCTCTTGGCTAAGACTTGGTGTAATTACATTAATATCCATCTAGGCATATTTTAAAAAATGAATCACCCTAAATTATTGATTAGGTTTGTAATCTAATAATGTCACATGTATGTTTGAAGCATGTTAATTAGGAAATTGATTTTATTTTAAAATGGAAGTATGTATCTTGGTTGTTTACAACCTTTTTCCTTATGTTGTAATGAATGTGACTTCTAAGGACTTTCAAGGCATTCATTGTTGTATATTAGGTAATTTATGGGTACCTTACTATTTATTAGCACTGGTAAGTAAATAAAAAAAATTTAATAAGTTAATATTTTATCTAATTAATATCGTACATATATAGCTAAATATATTTTTTGACCTTATGAGATTAATCAATGTTTTTTTTTTGTATTGGTTAAACATCGTAATTTTTCTAAACAATATTAAAATTATCTTATGTTTTTTTATTGCTCTAAAGTATATGATATTAGTTTTTCTCTTGATTTCAGTGAAATTGAGTAAATATCATGAGTTGGTTCGACCCTTGGGGTTAGGACATAAAACAATATGGTAAGATTTGATTGTGTAATACTAGTACAACCTTTTAATTTAAGAGCCCTTAAATGGATGGCATATATAAAGTATCCCTATTCAATTTTTTAAGTTCATGTATTAAATTTAAGGGTTTCATGCAAATGCTCTTATGTGGATTCTCTTATGTCTAGTGGGTTGGTGTAAACACTAAAATAAAACCTATATAGAAAATTAAACTAAGCTTCCATGACAAACAAAGGTCAATTGCAATTTTATGCATCCATAATAAAATTATTGAATTGTTTTTCCTTAAAAAATTAGTATAAATTATGTGGATATTGCATTAATGCCAATAATTTTTGTTATGTTTCAGGAAATATTTAACACTAGACCCCTACTAAAAAGCATGATTGTAAGTTGGTAAGATGATTTTCTATAACCAATAAGGTATATGGAAATTTTTTTTCTAGATACCTATATTTTTGGTGATGCTTTTAGTTACAAAATTGTAGGCCCTTTTTCTAAGTTAGTGTGTAAGATAATCTTGATGTACTATTTTTGTCTACACTTATAGTATAAATAAATGTTTTACATGTGATTTCCCTCATTGGAATGAATATAGACATTAAAGGATAAAACAAACATTTTTAAATTTTTATTAATTTGATGGATTCGTGTAATTTTTTATTATATTTTATTTAATTCATTTGGGAAGGATCAAACTGATCTTTTCCTAAGTCAAAATTAGTAGAGTCAAGTTACTGGACTAGACACTCTCATCAAACACTACCCCTATTAGTACTATTGTTTGATATTTTTGAAGCATAAATATATAGATATACTTATTTTTAATTAATACACTAATTTTTATGGAATATCTTATGAATATAAATATATAATGTTGAATATGATTATTTTAAATACTATATATTATTTGATATTTCATATTGATGTTGAGAATAAAATATATGTTGCTAAGTAGTAGTACTTTGAGTGTACTATTTTAATTGAACGCTATAATTTGTAGGCACACTCTAATTCACATATGGTTTATAACTTATGAGGGTATTAATAACTTATTATAACTTAACATAATATATACTACTAGCACCCTTCAAAGGCCATGAAGGTTGAAGGTAGAAAAAAAGTATTTAGGTAACAAGGTTGCATAGTGAATTATTGTTTTTAGTATACACATAAAAATATATATATAAATGATAGAGAATGCATTAAAAATATAATTATAATATTTATATTAACATCATGCACTTGAATTATGAATTATTATTGATCATTTTTCACTACTTCTAAATCAACAGACTCCTTTCGACACCTCTCATTCTCATCAACCATTTGGTGGTCAAATGCCATATAAGGTACACACACACACACACACACACACACACACACACACACACACACACACACACACACACACACACACACACACACACACACATATTAAGGAAAAAAATATGAAAAAGCTATAGATAATTTTCTTGACCTAATACATTAATATTACATGGTCAATAATTTCATTGATTAATAAAATATTACATTCACTCTTCTAATGTTTTCTTTATCTGTAAAGAAATTATGGGAAGACTACTACACTTCACATGAAAACTGTGAATATGAATTATTTTTTACACTTTTAATGGTTTCATATAATCACTCACATAAACCTATTACCATGTTGGAAACTATGATGACCAATACATCAAGTTCTATTACTTGCATCAAGGCAATGAACAATTTATGTAATAATACACATATACCTTTCACACTTTGGTGTCCAAACTTGGGATTTAGGATTTTTCAAAAAACCTTATATTAAATTATAGGTTGGGATTGAGACTAAATATCCAATCAAATATGGATTTATTATATATATCTTCAATATAAGAAGCCCACATATTTTCATTTAAGTTTGAATTAAAGGCCAAGACTAAGACAAAAGGTTCTAAGTCTCAGACCAAGAAGCTATCTAAATATTCCAATTAGAATTATAAACCATTTAATATATCTAAGCATCCTCAAATTAATAATTATTAATTATCAAATAACCAGAATAAAAATTTAAGACTAAAAAGTAGTGTTTATTCCACACTTTAGCATTCATTCCAATGAGGAGCATCACACTAAAAATACTCTACTTATATAACTTGAAGCATTAGATACAAAAATTAAATCACTGGATAAGGGTAAATAGACCATGTAATCTAAACCTATTTCCATGGGGGGTGCAAAAATTATCTCTACTACCTATATGGAAATATAGGAAGTAGGAAGATTTTTAAACTCTTAAATGAATGTCAATGCTTAACTTGTACACTTCATCATTGAAAATGGAAGTTAGAATAACCTAATTTATTTTGAATTAGTTCAAAAATTTAACTTTCCATTAATTCATCACCCACATCCATACTCTATTGGATGGTGTGGGATCTAGGAAATATGTCACTTCATAGTGTCAATTAGTGTACAACATCAAACCTTTTCAAGATATAGTCCTTTACGACATCACTCCTTTAGATGTATGTGATGTTTTACTTATTCAACCATATGTTTACGATCAACATAATAATATGAGGTAAATCCTAGAAATATTTTACCAATGTTTGTGATAAGAGATATTGTATACCAAAATTAGTTCATAATCCATCACTCATTCATGCCAAGAAATATAATAAATGCATCACATCTGGTAATAAGTTTGTGGTTTTTATGATGATATCTATATTTATAAACTTATATGTGGCACTAATTTATATTGTAATTCCTCTATAATTAGTAGTGGAGTCCTCAGATTTAAACTAAAACTTGGAAGAATACAAGGATCTCTTTTAATAACCAAATGAAGTGTCTACACACTATGTAGTGAAACACAATATTGATCTTATTAATAAATTACATCTATCTAATGCTTCTTTATATTATAGATAATTTTTAAAGAGTGAATAAATAGAGTGGTAAATACATGAAACTTTAGATAAAATACATATCAGGCTAACTCATTGCCTTAAATAACCCAATTATTATTTCACCAAATAAGGATGTCACATGGAGGTTGTGAATCAATTAAAAAACTATCAATAAGAACATAGTGAAAAATATCTACCCTCTTCCAAAGATTGAGTATTTTTTGGGCTAGCTTCACTATGCAAAAAACTTCATGAAAATTGACTTTAAGTTAGGATAGATTCATATTCTTATTGAACCTAAAGATACACGAAGGATAACTTTCAAGTCAAAATAAATTTTGTTTTAATGGTTGGTCATGACCTTCACATTAACTAATTCACCAAATACATTCATGTGGATGATGAATGATGTTTTCAAGCCATTCACTACTTCATTTTTTGTATTCTACAGTTAATACATCCTAATATTTAGCCAAACATGAGCTGGACATTCTTTCCATATACATAAAATGCTTAATACTTTGTGGAAACACAATATATATAAAAACATGGATACATGTTCATTTCTTATGTGGGAGATATAGTATCTAAGATACATAGTAGACACATAATGAGTATGTGGATCCCAAAAAAATCAATCCATCTAGGAATGGACATCACCAAAGAATCTCACAGAGCTTCACAATCTCTTGGGATTATAAAATTTATATAAGATATTTTTACTCATGTGAATTGGCATCAAAACCAAGTTTCCAAAAGTGGTGCTAAATTAAAGTTCATCTAGGAATACACATAGTGGAAATCATTCTATGAAATCAAATACAAATAATGTTCTACATCAATATTTATGTTATTAGATATTTAAAAACCATTTGAGCTCAAGACGTACACCTCTATTTTGTACTTGGATCAATCTTGATTCAACATGGTCACCTAGTTTATTACCATAGTGAAAATTTCACCACTTGGTTTATTTTTCAAGGATTTAAGAATTTGAAGTATTTATCTTAGGCAAGGAGACTATGATCCACACATATCACATGTCACTTTTGTTCTTGCAAACTCAAAATAATTTGTAGTAAGAGTGACATCATAAATGGTATTATTATCTTTAGTAGTTCCATTTAAACATCAAGCATAAGAAGAGTAGTGATAATCCAGCCATAAATTATTTGATTGATTCATTAGTTTAAGCTCTCCTTTCTGTAATTGATGTATGTGGACATGCAAAAAGTGTATGGATAAAATTGTATCCATCTCACATGGATTATCTAGATATATATCATAATTTTATTTGAGACTTATAATTTTAGGATGGACGCTTATATCACCTATGGAACTTGTGTGTTTTACATGAGGCATATAGACAAAAACTAATATGGGAGGCTAATTTTATCAAATTTGTAAGACATTTTAGATTTAAAAATATTCTTAATGTGTTGTAGAAGTAATTCTAGCCACATCTCATGTCTGATGTATCAAAATACACAAAGTCTTGTACCACATGTATAATTTCTAATATAATTAATAATAATAAAGGTTTGTACACACTTATATTAGTTTCAATGAGACCATAGGAGTCCATTTCCATGGAATTTTTCTAAGGTTATTCTACTACCAATCATGGTAATGATTGTGTGTATGAGTAGTTGACATATTCTTAAAGATGGAAATTATAATACCTTGTATGAAATCAATATCATATCTAGAACCAACCCAACTATAATTTTAACATGTCTCAATTCACTTTGGAATCCTATAAATAATCCTATATAATATGGATACAAGGTTTTTGATAAATTTATGGAAATCACTTTTGTTTATGCTAGAGATAAAGTTGAGTAATTCTCTTGCCTATCATCCAAACAATTATGGATATAATAAAGTGTAAAATATGATGATGGTGCATATTATTATAGTTTAAAATTTAAATAATCAACACACTTTAAATAAAATAATGCCTTTCATTCAAAATAAATACAACATATCTTTGCACAAATCTACTTCACATAGTCCTTTTTAGGTATACTTGGGTTTATAAACTCTAACACCCATCAACATAGATTATCCTATTTAACCATAAATAGAATAAACTTCTTAAACTCAAAATGAGTTAAAAAAAATTCAATTCATTTATTAAATTCAACAGTAATTTTCAATCATTATACACCATGATAATGTGAAATATAAGAACCACCATGATAAACATTGAAAACAACACACCTTCTAGTTTGGTGATCAATTCTTGCTACACCTTCAAAAGTAAATAATGACATGAACTTATCATAATCTTTGTCCACTTTGGTATGGTCCCTATACCATCATCAATAAAATAAAAGATAATGCATTCAATCTTAACCTACCTTATTATCTTAGGTTGCATCCAATATTTAATGAAAAACTCTTTCACCATTACTTTCCCCCCTATTGGACTCTTTAAATACTACAAAAAATCTTTAGTAGATAGAGATCAATATATATTGTAGCATCCCAATATAATTGGATCAATTCATTGACACTCAAGTTAAATAAAAACATCAAAAATATATCCTCTCTTCTACATCATCAAATTACTCCAACTAATTTCCAAAGGAAAATGGTTCAAAAAATCTTAGGTTGACACTTTATTTCCACATATTTTACCATAACTACACACAGTGGGGACCATTGCTCTTTAAGGAGGGGAAACTGATCCAATAGGATTTAGGCCACTATATCTTACTTTAGTTTACCATTTTTCATATAGACAAATATTTAATAATGTCAAAAACATCAACATTGGGTTATGTACTTATGTGCCTCTATGTAAGGTCAAACTCATTTTTTTTACCACATAGCTCCTATAGTGTCAATATTATGGACCAAAATCATCAATAGTGATAGTGATGTCAAAACATTAATTATTTACAAAACCATTTTTACTATCTCTTGTAATGGTTTAATTGATGCTTCAACTCTCTCCATTGTATAAGTTAGAGTAGGGGTTTTCTTTTTCCTTGTATTTATTAATTATCAACATTTTCCCCTTACTTTGAGTTTTCTTACTTTCATGGATAAGCTTTCTTAGGTGTACTTAGAGTTACATTTTGACTAGATGAATAAGAAATAAATCCCTTGATTAGATATTTTTGGTATTGGAGTTACTATTCTATTATTATATCTTTGATCACCTTTCTTGAAGGAGTTATTCATGTACTCTTATTTTTACATCTCTATTGGTGAACTTTTGTTCAATGGAAGATTAATTTTCCTTCTTATCTTGATTATGGAATATTTTCATGTATGTGATTTCATTTTATTGTAGCTATTATTTTTTTTACTTGATTGACTCATGCTTACCACAAACAAGTGCATTCTCTTAATCCATATATCCTAGCATCCACTCTGATATGGTATCAGATCCAATCTAGTAATCATGTGTTTGGTTATTCCCTATTAGTTTTTTTTGAAATCATGATATTTTAACTTACAAGATAATCTTGATATATAATTAATTTATGGGATTTTTCATCTTTGGTGGAGTCATATTTTTTGTAGATCTAGTTCATTGGTAGCTAGTAACATAGTTTTTATGGTTTCTTTATGACTATGTGTTCTATGTGCCTTGATGAATTTTCCTATAAAATACCTTCATGCCTTCATAAAAACTAGAGTTTGGTCTCCCATGTTTATTATTATCCTATGTATTTGGCCCCATCTAGGCCTCATTTGGTTTTGTGTCTTTGGGAGACTGATAAACTAGTTATGTATTGCTTCTACGAGGCCCTTAACCATAGAATTTTCACCTGATAAGTCTACTCTCATTTTCACCCAAAAAAAATTTCCATTCCATGCAATCTCTACACCAAAATCATCCATCCCAACTTGAATGTTTCTTTCAAAATAATCTAAGTCTATTCAAAGTTTTCCCTAAAGTTGTTTTTTTAATATAACGTATTATTTTAACCTTTTAAGACTTAGTGAAGGTCAATATTTTTTTAAGAGTTTAGTAGACTAAATCAAGGTAATAATATGTAATAAATATATACATTGATTTGTTACAAAATTGACTAGCTCTGACCTTTCTAAAAATATCAATAAATAGTGCAAGTAATAGCTTAAATAAAAAATGACTAAGATGGATGATAAGGAGGCTAAAAATTAAGGTAAAGACTAGTCTGAGTGTGAAAAATAGGATCATTATGTTATAACCCCTCCTAGATAGTAACATCCTAGTTGGATAAAAACACCATTATTGAAAATGTGATGGTAGTATACCTATTTTTGTGGTAGTATCCTCTATGTAAGAATGTCTTGAGTTTTTGGGTGTACCTATGTCTGGATCTATAAGGTTTATTCCTATATTAATGAGTTATGAAACCTTGTATATTTCCTATTTTGACTAAATTTGTGATCAAACCCTAATCCTTCATGTTACTAGGGCATTTGGTTGATACAAGCTAAAAGGTGTGTTTGTTAATGCGGTAGGTTGGACATCCTCAACACCCCATTGTTATGAGAGTTTCCTACATACTAATACTCTAAAGAGGGATCAAGCCTAATGTAGTTATACCCACCTAAGTGTTGGTACAAGTGCAAGTGCAAGTGAAACTAGTATGATATCTAACTTGAGTATTTTGAATGTGCTTGAGATTGGAAATATTGGTAATCTGAGCTTAAGACTATTATAGATGGCAGTATGTAGAAGTAATATATAATAGGAATTGATAACCTTACTTGTGAGAAAATTATTTTGAGTTTGAATGTATATTTTGCATCTAATTTTTATCTAGTGGTTAGAGGGTTAAAATTCATGTATATATACTATTCTAATGCTTGTGTGGGTGCTAAAAGAGGTCTAGGCTGACCCTAAGAGGTTTTAGATTTGAAAATATATCTATTTATAAAAAATAAAGGGAAAAGACATTAGTTCTATTATTGTAACACTAGTACCATGTGGTGCTAATGTGATTATTATGGTGCTAGTATCCAAATGGAAAAACACTAGGCACAAAGGACTAAGATGCAAGAATGAGGGTTTGGGATTGCTTTAGGGATGACTAGGGATGTTTTTGAATCATAAAAATGATGGATAAGTGTGATAATAGGCTCTAGTATATGTCTAGGGATAAGCTAGGGATAGGTAGTTTCAAGTATCACTCTTAGCACTCAAATAACACTTTTAGGTGATTCAATTTGCCCCACCCTTTATTCTATAAATGTAACAAAGTGAAATGACTATGATAAAGGAAAAATAATTGTACCTGGACTTACATAAGAGGTGAAGCTCATAAAGCTAGATGTGAGTTTATGAAACATGCTCCAATGTGTGTCCTACAAGTGAAACTTTCATAAACTAGTCCTTAATATATATCAAAATCAAAGACAAAACTAAGTAAAGAAGTGAAACTTAGTAAAAGGATAATACAAAGGAAAATAATGAATACACCTCACAAGGTAAATGAACCAATGCATAAAGATACTAAAAAACTATGTGTGTGTATGTATATAGTTATCAATTAATGAATAAATTTGATTGACATGATGGATTACTCAATCTTCATGTGTGGGTGGATCAAGAATTCAACCCAATTTTGACTCCATCATTACCCAACCCTGCTCAGTAGATCATGACTTATGAATAACTTAGATTGGAATAATGGTGTGTCTAACCCTCTCATGTAGGTGGCTCAATAACTCAAGTAGACTATGACTCCATTATTTAATACCCATGTTTAGTATATGCATCTAAAACTAAAACTATGGAATGTAGTTGGAAATTTTTAATTAGGTATGTCAGCTCTATGGCCACTCAGGTATATTAGGTACCTATGAGCCACTTGAGAATGCTAACCATTATAGATGGAATAAGGAATAAAGCTGGTGTGTATCCTATAATATGATGGCATGTGTATACAACATAGATAATGACATGGAAATTTGAATTCCATCTGATCAACCAATGTATAAGTGAGCATACGAAAACAATGTACTATGCATGTGCCCCCAAATCTGATATTTGAGCATATGGATTATAGACTAAATTATAATAATCTATATCTAATCATCTAAACTAAATATCAGAATGATCATGCCGCACACAATGCCCTTAATCTAAATAAACTAGTATGAATTTGAGCTAAATAGTATGAATTTGAGAAAAACTAATAAATCTATAACTAAACCTATACAAAATTATATTATACTTGATATAATTTTTTGGATAATTTGGGGTTTTTTAAAACTAAGGCTAGTAGACACTAGTACCATATCTTGGATGATAGCACCATTATTAGATATATGGTTCTAGTGTCATAATTTTGGCATTAGTGTCCTTTAATTTTTGTGTAATGGTAAAGATCAATGTGTCAATGTTTTCCCACTATGTTTACCTAAGTCTGATTTCTATAATCCAAGCCTATGGGATGAAAAATGTAATGTGAATTCACTATAGGATCCTAATCTCTATTAAAAAAAAACCCTATGAATGACCCTTTTTTGAGGGGAATTATTTAACCTATGAAATAACTATCCTAAAATAAAAATATCTATAGGATGTGTGTTATCCAAAGCATATATGATATATTCATAATAATCTAATAAAATATGCATAAATAACATCAAAATCTAATATAATCTAAGCATGAGTTTTTAATATGAGTTGTATGTTATGTCTAGCATTCACAAGGGTGTCAAGATAGATATAATAATGTATGTAACAATAATTCTAAGTAATAACTAATTAGTTACCTAGGGTGATGGGTCATGATGTACATCATGACACCCAAGTAGGAAGGGGAGATGCATGACATCCCTCATGGAATATAAAATTAGAGTGTGTAACAAGAAATAGATAAGTGTCATGGCCATAACATATAAAATAAACCATACATACAACACGCATAAGGCATGTAAAGTAGGCTACGGGGCCATAATGCAAGGGACATGGGCACATTCTACTAAATCTAAGAAAACAAAACATACTAGGACATGTTCAACTATCCACATATGTAAGAAACAAGTAGGTTAGCTTAGAGCCACATATAATTACATATTAAAATGTTTGCATACACAATTGGTAAGGTACACATAAATACATGGGCACATGTCCAAAGCATACATATTATGAAATAGAGGTGGCATAAAGACAAAGATAAATGGCATATCTAAATGACCTCAAATAGAATAAGTATAGAGATACAATAAATCTAAATTAGGAAAACTAAAAATTAAAGTATGCATGAACATGCAATACAAATATATGTAAGATCTAAGATGTACATATATAAAATCTAAACTAGTAGTAGATGGTAAAAAATAAAGTGTGGCATGATAAATATCAAGATAGAACATGGTAATTAAAACTATGTATATGGTTCCCCCAAGAAAATGTGTCAAATGAAGAACCCATGTATCAATGTATATGCCCCCGATGGGTAGATAATATAAAATCTAGATCAGTGTGGAGGACCTAAGTATTATAAAAATCTACAAGAACTTGATAAAAATAAGTGAAACATGTATGTATGATAAAAGTGACTATACTAAGATCCTTGCATATGTAATGTCTAGAAAATATAATAAGTGTAAACATAATAGTGCATAAAATTTGTAATTTTGTGTTTTCTAAGTAAATATTTGAATTTTTTTTTATTTTTATAAATATTATATTGTTTTGTATTTATTTGGATATAATTTATGTATAGGAAACATGAAAATAAAACTATGTATAAAGAGTGAGAGAGAATGAAAGTATGTATAAGAAGGGAGGAAGAATACTAACCGATGAGTCTCATAGGATACCCAGTATTAGTTTGGTCTATGTAAAAAATAGGAATGGTAATCTCTCATGTAGTGTGATTGTTATGTTATATTTTAATGGTGTTTTTATAGTAATCTAAGTATTGTTCATCATCAAAATCAATAGAATCATAATAACTTAGAATTTCAGTGTTGACTTCTGTTGTCTTTGGATGAGTATAGGTACTTACCTCATACTCCAAAGATAAAATTTATAAATTATGCTTTGGAATATTGATTTTGCTTTTTACCTTTTAAACCATGCTTATTTTAGACATATGGTTTCATAGAGGATCTTTTTATATAAATCCTTTTTTTAGAATGCTTGTTGGCTTAACATGATTTTAACTTTGCAACTTAAGTTCTTGATCTTTTTATAACATTTCATATGTATTTAGACTTGTTTCCTTGATAAATTATATTTTTGAATTATTTTTCTTAGGATTCTCAATAAATCCAAAACCTTGTTTGCCAACATTATCAACTACTAGAGTAGGAGTAGTGATGCCTTGGGCCTTCTTGCCCAAACCTTGACCGTGATAATCAAACTATTCTAAATATTTTTTACCAAACCTGTACTACTTTGAAATTTGAACCTCATTTTAGAGAGGTAGATTTACATATTTTACTTACTTTACATGTGCTTATTGTACTATTTCTTACTTTGATTGTGCTTTTTGAACCTTTTTTTGTTCTAATTTATGCTTCAGTAACCATTTTTGTACTGTTTCTAATTTTGACCCTTTTCAAATTTATAGATGTGACATTACATGTTATTTAGATGGTGTTTCATTGTTTGATTCATATGTATCCATTATCTATTATATTTAATTTGTTAATTCTAAACATGAAGCGGTGTGGCACTCATGCATTTTGTGATATACACAATAATATCTAGATCTCCTCACTAGGTGTAAAGGATATAAGTTGATCAACTTAGCTTTAATAATTCCCCTTCATATCTCACTTGAAATATTTTTGGAAACTTGTAAAAATAATTAATCACTTATAATAGGTGCATTGTGTTGTACTTTATGATTTGGATATAAAAGAGTATTAGGCACAACTTTTCTAGGTGTAGAAATATATACATGGTGTACACTAGCATATTATGAAGATTGTGAACATGTAATGTGATTTTACAATAATGTGAAATTTTCACTTAATAATTGATTTTGATTATGTAAATCTAATATTGTATTTCTCAGACTATTAATTTGATCCCTTAGAGTCTCACAAGTGAAAACCCTATTTACTTCTGATTGAACATGTAGGCACACACCTATATGGGAGAGGTGTGGATATGATAAGTATGGGAATTAGTAATAATATTATAGGTTTAATTGTATCATGTAGGATTGATAGCATGGACTTGGTTAGAGGGAAAGTAGTTATCACCCTCATGGAGATGAGGAGGAGAAGTACATTCTTTCATTTGAATAAGATATGACATTGAAATTTGAAACATAGTTGTTACCTTATGTGTTAAATATTATATGTGTGTAAGGTTTTTCTTGTTAATATAATTCAACATAATAGGGGGGTAAATGATACAAAATATAACATATATTTGAACTAATTTAAAGCATCATGTAAATATGTGTTTATGTCATTTTAAAATTCATTCCAAATGAAAGAAAATAAGCATGCAAGAGATGATAAAAAACTTTGAATAAAAAGGTAATTAACTTAATCTATCATTATTATATGAAATACAAATCTAGTTGAGATTCTTATAAGGCTAGAAATAGAAACACTAGGGTTGTCTAGGGTTAGAGTCTATGTAATATTCAAAGTAAGTTGGGTTCACCAAACGTTTTAACCTTTTAAGACTTAGTAAAAGTAAATAATATGTTTTTTAAATATCTAAGTAGACTAAATTATGGTAATAATATACAATAAATATATCCATTGATTTATTATAGAATTGACTAGCTTTAAAAATTTTAAAAATAAAAATAAATAGTGTAAGTAATAATTTAGCTAAAAAATGACTGAGACGAATGATATAGAGGTTGGAAACTAAGGTATAGGCTAGTATAAGTTTTGAAAATAAGATATTGGTGTCATAACCCCTCTTATATATTAGTTCCCTAATTATAAATAATATTATTATTTAAAATGTGGTGGTAGTATCCCTATTTTAGTGGTAGTGTCTTATATGTGAGACTATCTCATGTTTTTGGGTGCACCTCTATATGGATATATAGGGTCTATTCTTGTTTGCATGTGTTATGAAACCATATATATTTATTATTTTGACTAAATTTGTGATAAAACCATAATATTTCATGTTTTTAGGGCATCTAATTGATACAAGTTAAAAGGTGTGTTTGTTAGTGGGGTAGGCTAGACATCCTCAACACCCTATTATGATGAGAATTGCCTACATACCAATACTATGAAGAGGGGTCAATCTCAATGTAGTTTTCCCCACCTAAGTGATGGTACAAGTGCAATCGAATATAATATGATAGTTTACATGAGTTCTTTGAATGTGCTTGAGATTGGAAATATCGGTAATCTAAGCTTAAGACTATTATATATGGTAGTATTTATAAGTAGGGTAGAGTAGGGATTTATAACCTTAATTTAGCATTACTTGTTTTCAGTTTTAATGTGTATTTTATATCTAGTGGTTATAGGGATAAATTCATGTATATATACTATTTTTATGCTTGTGTAGGTGCTAAAAGAGGTCTAGTCTAACCCCAGGAGGTTTTAGATTTGAAAAGATATCTATTTGTGAAAAAGAGAGGGAAAGGACATTAGTTCCATTATGGGGACACTTGCACCATGTGGTGAAACTATCCTTATTATGGTGCTAGTGTCCAAGTGTCATAAGACTAAGTACAAAGGGCCAAGATGTAAGAATGAGGGTCTAAGACTACTTTAGGGATGACTAGGGATGCTTGTGGCCTATACGAAGGCTAGATAAGTGTGACAATAGGATATAGTATATGTCTTGGGCTAATATATGGATAAGTAGTCTCAATTATCACTCCTATCACTCAAATACATCTTTTAGGTGATTAAAACCATAAAATAACCTTTTTTAATATATTTATTTAAATCAAAGTTAAATAGGCTACTTTTCTATGAATTCACAAGTAATAAATAAGAGGATTGATCAAGTTTAATATTGTTAGTGAGGATTTTTTTATTATTTTTTATAAAAATAGTATATTTTGGGAAATATTTAAATATAAAATGTTATTGTTTAAAACATCTTCATATTTTCACATGATCACTTTGTATACTCAATTTAGAGACATTTTTTAGTTAAGCTTAATGTCCTCACCTAGTCTTGAAAATTGTATCTTTAATATATTTTCACTAGTTGATATAGATGCATTATCGATTATGATTGATGTCTTTTGAGAGTTAATTATTTACAAAATTTGGGTGGGGGTGTTCACCATTTCATAGTCCATGGGGGGTGTATTGTGTTTCTAAATCACTTTCCATTCTACTTGCACTTTAATTTATCTAACAACAACTACAACCACTACACTTTAGTTTTGCATAAAACGGATACAAGTTCAATTAACCCTCTAATATAATTTAACTATCATGAATGGAAAATTAAAATAAAAATTATTCATAGGATCAAAGGTTTTCATCACATAAAAATGGGGTTATAAACTCAACCAACTATAGATCTATAAAAACTTAAGTGGTATAAGTGTAATGATGAATCATATGGGTTATTGTGTCTTTTTATGTCTCCCAATATCCTTTATCATATATAACCTACCAAATCACCCAATGAAGTATTGTTCCATTTTAGAAAACATCTTTTGGAAGCAAAATTTGATGAGAGGTCATGAACTAGAGAATGAACCTATCAGCCTACGTCTTAACAACATTGATACCCTTCAATATTTCTTCACCAAGTTTAATTATTTGAGATTTTATTTGAAAGAATGTGGAACCAAAAATAAATATGACCAACTTATTTTTTATATACTCTCAAAGATAGGTCCTGATTAATTAGACTTTATCTCTACTTTTCATGTCACTAAAAGTGTTTTAGGCACTACATGAAAAATGACCTCTTTAGATGCTTTCATTACCAAATTGACTAAGGAACAAGACAAGTTAATATATATATGCACATTTAATTCCTCAAATCCCCAATCCCTACTTTATTTGAATGGGAAAAGAAATAATTTGAATAAAGAAAAGAATAAAAAGAACAAATATCAAGAGAATAAAAAAGAATCAACCTATGCAAAAAAAACCACTGAAACCTCTTCTTCCAATGATAAACTTAAGAAATAAAAGGTTAAGTGTGCCTATTGTAGTAAAAATAGGTATGATGAACATAATGCATGAATAATTAAATTGATCACCTAACTAATCTTATAGAGAAGAACAACATAGGTGTTCCTAAGTCTATGAAGTAGAGTACATCAACTCAATATTTTTATAAGGAAAAAGACAAAGGTAAAGATAAAGAAAAGGGAAAGGATATTTTAGTATTTGTAGATCCAACCTATTTATGGGTTATTGAATCAGGTGATTCCAACCATATGGGATATTAACATGTTGACTTTTCTTCCTTGGATCCTTGTAGCATGTCTTTTATCACTTTGGGTGATGATAGTTTAGTATAAGTTCAAGGGAGATGGTCTATTAAAATGGATAGAGGAACATTAAATAATGTTTTTAAGTTTTCCATCACTTTTAACTGATATCCTATCAGTTTACAAAATCACTCACATAAATAAGGGTATGAGGGTATAATTTTCACTAGTTTATGTCACAATTAGAGGGTTTCATAATGATTCTATAGTGGATATGGGTAGGTCAAATAAAAAATATAGGTTATATCCCTTCTCAAATTTTGCACCTGATTCATTTTTGACTGCATTGCTAACTCATTCAAATGGATTTAGTAAACCTTGGCATGAGTGGATTAGCCTCCTCAACTACTGATACTTAGAATAACTCAATAAAATGACATGGTAATATGTTTACCTAGATTCCATTTATATAAGGGTCTTTTTAAGGGTTTCACTCTTGGGAAGCATCCTAAAGATAAATTTGACAAAGGTAAAGCTTGGAGGGTTTCACATATATTATAGTTAGTACACAATGATGTATCTAGGCCATTTATTAGTCTATATTTCATAAGGGCTAAGCATATATCCTTACCTTCATTTATGATTTCTTGAGATACACTTGGGTTCACTTATTTAGGTAAAAATATGAAGTTTTCAACAAGTTTCAAAACTTCAAGATTATTGAATAAAAGTAATCTAAAAAATTCATCAAGGTTATTGTTCTCTCTCAATATTGAACACTAGATATGGTTGTTCAATCATAATCTAGATTTATTGAAACATTGGATTACCTCTAAGCCTATGGGTTTCCTATAGTAGAGGTAAACCTTTAGGTTTAAGGGCTAGCTCCCTCAATTAGAATTTTATAGATTATCACCTATAGTACTTGCTTTCTTGGATGAAAAAGGATAGAAGGAACATGAAAAGTAACCTATGATAATGAGGTGATACACTATAATGATATCCATTATACTACCATACACTTTCACTAATAAAAATGACTAACAACTCTAGTCTCAACATCTTAAATTGATCTAATATAAGTATTTCAAACATAGAGGTGATATGCATTGCACTACTCAAGGTGAGTGGATAAAAGGTCAGGTTGTAGAAAATAATGCTACTCTTTAAAATTAAAGATAGAAAAATTCACTTGACTACATTTCATGTGACCTGTTAGAGAGAGAACTACTTTCATTAAACATGGAAGAATAGAGAGAAAGCGAGGATAGATGCTTATCACTTGGCATTAACTATGCATCACTTCAAACACTTAGACAAGAAGCTTATGAACTCAAAACTAGATTAAAAATATTTATTTCAAAGCAAAATATAGTATTCAAACTAGTAGGGATTCACCATACCAGGTGTGGATTCTATTACAAAAGCCAAAATGGCTTGCATTTATAGAGCATGTGAGAAGAGAGAGAAGAAGTGAAGTGAAAAGGTCACAAATACATGTTTAAAGACTTGGAAACTAGTTAAAATTTGATATAATAGAGTGGATAAAATACCATAAATGTCTTCTTTGACAAGTGTCTATATGAAGCATGACAAACTCTTCAAATTGGCATAGAGTCCTCAAATGGTCCTCTTGAAAATTGCCTTCATGATGAAGCATCACTTGACTACTTGAAACTAAAATAATAAGTATTGAAACATATGAAATGTTTTTGTTATGTTGGAAATAAGATGTGATAGTTATCATATACCTCCCTAACTAATATCCTTCCTCTTGACACTTTAATTAACTATCTGTAGTCACTTACCAACCTTTTAGGCCTAGACCTTCATATTTTTCATCAAGGCAACCTGTAGTTGCAGAAGGAAATTTGTAGATGAGGTGTTAGGACACCTTTTTATAACCCATTTTCCTTCCACTCCATTAGGTAGGCCTTTAAAATATCCAAAAATAGGCTTCTCATCTTCTATTGGGTAGTCATTTCTTATTTTCACCATTTGTCCAAGATTGCCTATAGTGAATGGATTAACAAAAAGGTTTCCATGTTTATATACAGTGATAAATGAACATAGGGAGTTATAATAATTCCCTATTAACCTCCTTTAATTTATCTCACTTGTTCATTCTCTTTTATACCTATATAACACCTAAAAACTTATAAAAAACCCAAATTTTACCTTATCTATATAAGTGATAGTACAGACCAATTAGGTGGGAAGAAGCATGGGAGAGTGATAGAAAAGAACAAATAAATTTATAGGCCATTTTAACACTTTTTAATTAATCTCCATCTATTTCTTCTTCATTAGGTTATATCAAAGGTTTTATGAGGTTTTGCTTCTTAGTGATAGTTCATAAAAACCAAACATCCAATCCTTGAACCAATTCCATGATTATTAATTTCATGACCCTATTAAACTACCCTTATCTACTTTAGGTACCATAAAAAAATTTACTACAATTATGAGCATTTGAAAATATCCTCTCTAACTTTCTCCTACATTTTGGGTACCCCTATCATAGAATTGGGTTAAAATGATGAACTTGGTGTTGTTAATGTACAAACTGATGATTATTGGAGACTCACTACCTTCCCTTGAATTATCTAAACTAAATTGGAAGTTTCATATGGTATTAAAAGTTAAATTCAATATCATTAGGGCTTAAACCTAGTTTTAGGCCTAATAGTCCTATATTATGTATCTAGGTACATAGCCACTTGTGAATTTTCCCAAAAACCACATATGATTATTATCCCTCATTTATATTTAGACAAAACTTATACCTCACTCTATATTGATTCAATACTCCTCATTTTATTCTTCCAACACTCATATGCTAAACCTACATGGTGGTTTTGAGTGGAAGTGCCCTATGTCTAAGATAAAATAGAGGGCATCTCCCCTATTTATCTTTCAAAATTGTGGCTATGGGAGGATATATTAGGTTGTGACAACATTATATGCCAAATTTAAATGTTTTATCACATTCTCAAATTCCCTAAAACTCAAGAATCTAAAACTAGATTCTCAAGCTTAGTAACTATCTAAAGGGTCTAGACCCTCAGGCTAAGTGTGGAGTTATAAAATAGCCTTTGCTCTACTCACTCACTATGAGAGTATCATGAATTTTATGTATCCACTATGAGAGTGGTATAAACATGTATAACCATACTAAATTTTAGTGTGTTAACCAATACCTTTCATTAGCATGAGTTAGTCCATGATTGTAGCAGACTACAGACATTCACCTTAGGAAAATGGGACTCCTTTATGTGTCTATTATGTTTAATCATTATGTTTCATGCCATGAAATACTAGTGAGGTCATTATTTCATTTAAAACCAAATAAAGTCACTATACCTATAGGACATGCTTATTATCTCCCACCATTAAAACATTGTAGGTCTACAGACTAATTGTAAATGTTATTTGGGGATATGACACTTATAGGTGGTCATATGTATGAATTTACTTGAATCCTTGTTTTTATTGTAGTCATTGGAGATCATTTAACACATTAATTATCCCATTTCATGCCTATAAACCATGTATCAATTCTACTATAGGCCATTGTTGTGTTATAAGATCATTTTAGCTTAATGCACTGCAGCTTATTAAAAGTCTACAGTGAGAATTTACTTGAACTGTAAGCTTACTTACATAACCTTATCTTGAGTAAAAAACCACTATATTATGTAAATATATTAATCTTAGATTTGTATCTAAGAGATAAATCAATTATACTATCTAGACCTCATGACACTTCACCATGGGATGACCTAATGTATGAACAAAATTGTATTCAGATAAGTTAAGGTAAAACTTCTCTAATATAACATTTTCAATCTATGGACATGTTTCTGGGTATATATTCACAAAATGGCCTCACCAGTGTCACATTTATCCTATATATACTCTTATACCTAATTTTAGGTCACCATTGATCTCAAACATCTTCACCTCCATACTACTTAGCCTCTTTGGATTGAACTCAAGCTACTGTTAGAAACTACTTGTGGGTAAAGACATTATAGGATAGTGAGCTAATAATTGGTTTTCACAAATAATATTAAAAATTTTATATAAAAAAGTCTTATTGTTTCCACTTTTATAATATCTTCACAACATGAAACTCTAAGCTTCATCAACACTCAAACCTTTATGGCATCCTTACTCCTAATGGTCTCCATCTAAGCTGGTTGTGATGAATAGTTTCACCATCTTGGGAACCCACTCCTTTTCAATAGAATTATATGGAAACATTGAATATGATATGGCCTTAGATATGGTGGATATCTACTACAGATCACATAATACAACTTTTAACTCCTCTCAACTCATTAACATTTAATCTCTAAAGTATACACAACCAGAATGCATACTACCCACATATGACAATGAGAGACTAAGTCCCTTATGAGTTAAATATTGGTGATTTATGTGATAAAATTAGGTTTATAAGACACATTTAATCAATATTTTTCATTTCAATATATTCTTTAAAACTTCACTCTATACATTCCTTTGAAACTATTTATATATACTCTACAGACCATCACTGTGTTCACTTCCTAGTACAAGGAATGATTTTTCTTGTTACCTAATGTCCACACAAGAAAAACAAATTAAAAATCATGTGATAAGGATGATCATACTACTAAATATCATGTAAAACACTTGGATTTACATATCAATACAAACAAAGAAGGAAAAATGAGGTGTTGGGGATGTGTAAGCAGTTTTAATAGCCAACATTCTTAGCAATGGTTCATGAAGCCCAAAAAAACAAACATATTACTATTTCCATGAATTCTAAGTATAAATGGATTAATAACACCCACCAAAATAACTTTCTCCAAATCATCTCCTCCTATCTATACCAAGCTAAAATTGATTGACCCTTTTGACTTTGTTTATGAGAGCGATGGGAAAGAGAGGCTGGTTTTGCTGATTTTCAAACCTATCAAAGATTTTTGAGCATGGAAGTGAGTTTAGGGGACCTGAAGAGACACTTTTTAAGTCTTCTCATACGCCATATATATTGTATAGGCTGTACCACTACCTAAAATTATCTAATCTTCTTGGAAGGACATTACACCTATAGTTTTTAGTCTAAAAATGATCTATCTAGCATATTTTAACATGTGAGACATTGAATATCATCTTGAAACACTTGTCTTCATATTTTAAACATAAAAATTCATTAAATGACTCAAAATGTGACCTTAGAATGACTTGGGACAAATTATACAAATGTGATAAGGGTGAGAACATGATGTTTGACCTCATTAAGACCATGGTACACATTTATAACCTAAGAGACACATATAAAAAGTTTGAACTATATATCAAGTTAACTTAATTTGGCATGGGTTCAAATTAGTTAATATTTATTTAAACTGATAATTGGGGTGAGTATGTCAATAACACATTTGAGAAATTTTCCATAGTAAATGGGATTGATTTACAACAGTTAGTTCTTTATATTTTTCAATGGACCAAATTTGCATAACATAATAATAAGTCCTTGAAAGATATGGTTAACCACATGATTCACTCTAAGTCACTTGCATCATAACATTACACTAAAGTAATCAATTATGCTTATTACATTCAAAATAGGGTTCCCCACAAAGCTTTAAAAGTCATAACTCCCTTTGAAGCTTGGTATAATATGAAATTTATGGTTTAGAATTTTAGATTCTTTGGATCTCCATATATGGCTTGTATACCTAATAAGAAGTGCAAGGCTATGTGACCTTAGATTAATCCTTACATCTTTTTAGGTTATCTAGATGGTGTTAAGGGGTACCAAATTATTCATATAACCATACATGAGTTATTTATTTATATAAGTGTTCAATTTTAGGAGAGTCCCACAAAATCAACACTTGACACTTCTCCCACTTCATTGGACTCACTTTTATTTGATTTAAATGATTCAAATCAGCCTAAGCACATTCCAAATGTTGAGGGCACTACTTCTAGTTATAATAGAAAGAGTAGTGATGCAGACTCATCTTTATCCACATATAGACACACTTAAGAGGATGATGTTTATCTACTTGACTCATCCACTTTTGATCTTCTTTAGGATAGGTATAAACTATTAGTGGAGGTACATGGGTTGGGGATCCTTCAGATGATAAGTGAACACATTTAGAATTTTATAGTGAGCCACATGATTTCTATTCCTCTAATTTATATCCACAAACTTCTCAAGAGGCATAAAGTATTCTTGAGTGGTACCATGCATGAAGAGTATAACTCCTTAATCAAGAATCACACTTGGGATTTGACACTTTTTCTTAAGGGAAAAAAAATAGTTTGATGTATATGGATATATAAAATTAATTATGCAATAAATGGGTCTATTGACAAGTTCAAGGTGTAGTTGGTTTCCAAGGGTTTCTCACATGTACATATCATTGACTACACAAATACATTTACACTAATCATGAAAATTAACTCTTTTTACTCACTTTTTATTACTACAAATAATAATTGGGATGTTCGTTAGATGGAAGTGAAGAGTGTATTTCTTCATGGTGATATTGAGGAGGAAATTAACATGGAATAGCCTTTGGGTTTTTTTAAGGATTCTTATTTTGTATGTAGACTCCAAAAATTCATCTACAACCTCAAACACTCCCCTTAGGCTTGGTATGCCTAGATGGATTCCTTTATTTTTTTAGTAGGATTCACTAGATGCCACTCAAATCTGAACATCTATATCATATGGTAAAATTATTCACTCTTGATTATGGTTATTTATGTTGATGATCTTTTGATCACTAATTGTTCTTCTTAATCCATTGAAATAGTGAAAAGGGATCTTTAGTAAAAAATTTCCATGAAAGACTTGGGCTTGTTACACTACTTCTTTGGGATTCAAATTTATTAGTCTAACTCAAGGATTAGTCTCGCATAACCTAAGTATGTTCTTGATCTACTTGTTCAGTTTCACATGGCTTATTGTAATTCAACTTCTACTCCCTTTTTATATAGAGTCAATATTGATATAGATGTCACTTCATATTTGGCTTATGCTACCTTGTATCGACAACTTGTGGGAAACCTTATCTACTTGACACACATTATACCTAACATATAATAGCTAATGGGATAGTCTCTAGATTCATGAAATAACCCCATTAAATACAATGTAAAGTAGCTAAGAGGATATTGTACTATATTCAAGGCATACATCTATTTGTGACCCACTATAGAAATAGCACTAACATTGAATTTATTGTCTATACTAATTCAAACTAAGCTGGTGAAATTCAAAATTGTAAGTCCACTTCAGCGTATAGTTTCTCCATTGGTTCAAAACCATTTAGTTTATCAAGCTAGAAGCATAATGTTATTACTTTATCATATATTGAGGTAGAGTAAATGGGGATATTAATGATATCACTAAGTAAATCTAGCTTTAGGGGATTCTTACAGAGTTTGGTATCCATTTTAGATGACCTACCATCATCTACTATGATAACCAAAGTATTATTTAGATTTATAATAATCCAGTTCAACATCAATAGACCAAACATATAGAGATTCAAATGCACTTCATTAGATATCTCATTCATGGAGACATAATTGATTTGAGATATTACTAGATGACATAATTGATTGCATACATCTTCACCAAACTTTTCATAGAGAGTAAATATCCTCACTTGGAGGATCTTATTAAGGTTTAGAACACTATAACATCATCTTTTGGGGGCATTTTAGCCTTTTTTTTATATGTCTCTTTTATGGGGAGTTTTTCCTATGGATTTTCTCTTTTTATCTACTTTATGATAGATTTCTTTGTACATGGGTAACTCATCGAGCCTAATTGTTGGGACCCATTTTTTTACACTCTCCATCTATGTAGTGATTATGGGGGGGGGGGTGTTATAATAGGGGTTTTATTTTTTCCCATGTTTATTTATTATGATATATTTTACCTCACTTGGAGTTTTCCTAATTTCATGGATAATCTTGCTCAGGTGTCTTTAGAGCTACATTTTAACAAAACGAATATGAAGTAATTCCCTTCACTAGATATTATGGGTGTGGGAGTTAATGTTCTATTATTGGTTCTCTAACTACCTTTCTTAGAGGATTTACTCGTGCAATCCTATTTTTATATTTCTTGTGGTGAGATATTATTAAATAGAAGATTAGTTTTCACTCTTATACTTTTTATGAAATATTATCATGTATGTGATTTCATTTACTTATGGATATTATGTTGTGTACTTGCTTAAATCATGATTATCACAAATCTATAATTTTTTTTGATCCATAGATCTTGGCATGCACTATGATATTATATTGATGTACACTTCCCTTATTTGTAGTTTGTTATGTATAAAATTATGAAGTTAAGGAGTACATAGACACCACACATCTGAAATCTTAGATATGTGTAGAATTTAACATAATAATTTTTTGTTATTATGGTTCTACATTTTTTTTTCATATTATTTATTTTATTTGTTATTTAATGCATTCCACATTCATATCCTCTATCACTAATAATTCTCTTCCATTAAAAACCATCTTAAATCTATTTAATTAGGTTGTCCATTAAGTTTTATCTCAGGCATATATCACTTGTTTTTGGCCCTTGGCCTTATTTTTTTCATGTCTTTATGTTCCTTATGTGTGGATTTTGGCCTTATATTTTGCAACATATTTATGTCCCTGGTATGTGTCCATTGACTTTGATTGATGTGAGATCTTCATGTCTATTTATTTTGGTCATTGGCATGTGCATGACATTCTATGTATATGAGATGATTAATCTATGGTTTTCTATTGAGATTATTTATCTTGTGGATATTTTTGATTTTATAAGGTTTAGATCCATATCACACACCTATTCATTTAAGTGTGGTTCCATGATTGATATCATAAACCTATTTATTTCATATTATTAAATATTTATTATATCAATGGTGGCTAATAATATGTTCCTTATTAATACATATATATTGACATGACATGTACATTCCTACATGACATATATTACATGCATGATCTAATTAAATTTATTAATATGATAGCATATTATACACATGTTAACATGAACATAAGTGATTACATTTTTATGCATGACACAATAAAATTAAGTCTTTATTTTGAGATAAGTGACTTATAGAATGCATCCCTCACATCAAAATTAGGGCATATTAGTTTGATTTTCATAAATACATAATAATCCATGACTAGAAAAAATCATATTTTGGGAATATATTATAGGATTTAAAGAGTTAAGAGTGGTTCAAATATTAAATGACTTCATATTGAGATAGATATACACATATTGATACATATTATGTGTACATATGCCATGCATGCATATATATATATATATATATATATATATATATATATATATATATATATACTTCACAAATGCATTCATCATAGAGTACATATTTAGATACACTTGAGTGCATATTCCATTCAAGTTTACATAATTTACAGTAACATAAATTACACATTTTCACATATAAATACATTTGAGATACGTGTTCTTTTGATTTTATCATATAGATGCATAACATTTTATGTCAGTTGGCATAGATTAAGTGGGGCATGATATTGTTTCATTTACATATATATTATTTTAGATATTAAAAGGCACAGATTTGGTGAGGCACAATATGAGTTCATGCATATATACACTAATTTGAGAGAGCAATATCACTATTGTTTGTTTACATACACAATTCAATGGTACCACGTAGTGAGAAAACTTGAATTTTTATTTCCTTCTATAGTATTTGATTCATATTTTTTTAGTAATGGATTTTTATGTTTAGCACTACTCAGCACCCATAGTGTTACTCATAGTGAACCCATTATGTGGTTCCCACCTTACCATCTTGAGGTTGAAGATTAAGGATAGATTAGATATTTGAGTTAGTGTAGTTGAGTTTTAGTGATACTCAAAAGTCTTAGTACTACTCCATATTCATTAAAGTTGGGGAATTTGTCTCCCCAATCCTTAGGCTTGCATAGTTATATAAAATTAGGGTTTGATCACCCTCAATTATCCATTGGTTAAAAGATGCACCATTCTCCAATTCTTCATATTTGTATCATCATATCCAATAAAGTTACAATGTAACATGATTATTTCACATTCCATTGTACTCCATACTTGCTCTTAAAACTTTTAAATTTTTAATTATAGTTTATATTTCAAATTTAAATCTTTGGGAATTAACTATTACATTTTCATTTTAGGTTTGCATGGATAAAATTTGAATATTTGGATCATACTTACAAAGATAAAGTGTGTTGTACAAAATCAATTATATATTTATCCTTTTACTCTAGTATTTATACTAAATTTCAATAGCAAAATAAAAGAGGAAAATTTTTAGATACTAAAATCTATAATTAAACACTTAACAATGCCAATTTTGACTTACCTTAACCTTACATGACTTATTCACACATATATGCATCTTATTCACCATTCTCTCACATCCATATGTTATCTATGGGTCCAAGACATGTTGATGTCATTCACCATAGTAATTCTCCTATTATATGCCAAACTAGTAAACTATCATACTCAGACATCTCCAAATCATCATATCAATGTTCTTGTCTCTTAGACAAGAACATTGAAATGCCATCTAGATGTTACCAACCAAATTGACAATTTCATCTTTCGCTCAGTAATGGTCAATTTTCAAAATCAAATCATTCATATGGGTTAGCCCATCATCCTCACATGTTGATTACATGATATATTACATAAATATATGCATATAAATACAAATAAAACATAATATTTTTAGGTAGCTTGTATTTCTATTTGGTACTTATCTATCAAACATCTATACACCATTGCAGATTGAGTAAAATTTGTTTATTCTTTTCAAATCACAAATCAATCACTAAGAGCAATCATAAGATAAGTCCAAACCATACCAATCAAACTCAAGAGCAAGCATTATCAAGTGTCAAATACATATCATGAAGTGCATTCATATATCAAAGTAACACAAATTCACATTCACACAAAAGGTAATAATTATATGTGGCTTGATTTCCATCTTTGAGGTATTGGATACATAGTCAATAATCAATAATCAATTGGGGTGATTAGCATTAGCTTAGTATATTACACTCCCAAGTTTTTTTAGGTTTTATCCCATCACAAGTGGACTGATAGTTTTACAATAAGGATATGGTTTTTTGGGTGATGTACATATGATCAAACCTCAATATCATACATAAAATTGAAGTAGAAACATGTGCACCTACCTGTATCAAAACAAAGGAGAATAATATTTAAGGATATAATCATCCAACTCTAAACATAATAATGGAAATTACCAATATGAGGCTGATGTTATTTTCTTATCAAAAATAAATATATATAACATGAATTTAAGTGATATATAGTTTTCCTTGCTACCTGCCACCTATCTTAATTTATAACCACTAAGTATCTCATCCTTTATTATACTTTTCATATTTATTGATCTTGTGGGACAAATAAATTTCAATATTATACATTCAAATTTAATATTAATTTCCATAACTTATAATTTTAATTCTTAAAATAATTTATATCTTAATTAGATTAATTTATTAATACAAATAATGGTAAACCACACAAATACATTCATAAGGCCAAGGCAAGGAGGGGATTATCTCCCATATTATTTCCTTAATTATGAAACTAATTTATATACCCTTAAAACAAGGACTACCATCACTAGTAAGATAGATTACCATGCAATTTTGTAAGTATGAAAGAAGTTTTGGTTCATTTTAAAGGGAATGGTGGACTAGGAAATGCCTCTAGTTTTTTACATCATCATATGATCTAGGAAAGACTTCCAATGCTTGTACCCAAACCAACACATACAAAAAAAATAAACAAGCATTCCCAATGGAACATACTCCAATAAATTTTGATAATAAAATGAGATCCACTTGGATATTATTTCACTACTAACTTCTAAGGGATGAGAGGAGGATGGATTTGGGAAATTCACTCACCCTTTACCCATCCTAAAATAACACTTGAAGCCCTTGTGGACAATATAACTTTAAATTTTAAAACATAAAATATGATGGTAAAAAATAGAATAAAAACTAGGATAAAATACTTCCCAAACACCCTTAAAATGGTCTAAAAAAAAGGTGGCTTAAAGACCAAAACATATACAAATTAATAAGAGGTTTCCAAGACATATACCTTGTAAATAAGTTTGCAATATTTTAAGGATGGTGAAAATATATTATTCTCAAAAATAATTACATTAAATAAGAAGGTGTACATGGAATTTATACCTTAATTTATCTATATTATAATTAAATATCCTTCATCTAAGGCTTGGCTTATAACTATCATCCATCTCCTAAGGTTGCCTCCTAGTCTCTCTAAAACTCAGCTCCAACTCCATTTGTAAGAGTGGTTAAAGTTGTAAACAAGTACGGTTTCCTACTTAATTATAGGAAAATAAATCAATCCTTATCTATTTTGAAGGTGACACTTTTTTCTTCCCATTATTTTGCCTATCAAAAAATTCCTTTATAGTATTTACCCTTATTAAAAGGCCATTCCCTTTCTTTCAAGGCATGAGGGTAAGCATGGATTTCCTACATTAAATATTTTTTTTCCCACTTAAAATAGCATTAATATTGTTAAATTTCCTATACTAATGGTATATTTGGACTCATAAAAATACTCCAACACTTCCCTTTTTTTTAAAGGCTCTAATTTCAAGATAAAATATCTAAATTTTACTTTATAGAGTTCTCTAATGTTGGCTTCCAAATTCCATTCAAAAAATTTCAGGTGTTATAATCATGTTGACTCCAATTTTTTTTATCATTTTTATTAATATATATGCTAATAAACATATAATTCATGGGTAAAAATGGTGTGATATGTGTTAGTTGGCCTAATACTACTAAAACCCAAATTATCAACTAGAACACATTTATGAACAAAGTTCAAGTTAGGTGTCATCTAGGGGAACTATGCATTTAATGAATAGTAAAATCCATTATCAATGTATTCCAATATCCCTCACTTTTCCAACTATACTATTGCACATCAATGTGCACATCAAATTTATCTATCCAAGGATAGCCAAAGTAACTGATCTTGAAATAATCTCAAGAAACATCTATGAACATAGAAAACAAACATATAAGCATCACAAGAATAATATTATATCAACATATAATATGAATTTATTTCAAATGTATAATTATCCATAATATTAAATAATATGATTTTAGTTTAATAATTTAACAAATAAAAATAAATAGGGAAGGTAGAAATGAACCTCACATTAGCCACACTAATTATGTGCATGGTCCTTCAGTGCTAAAATTTCTCCCTTAACTTCTTAATTTTTACCTACACATTAATTTTCACATTAAATATCCATATTTCTTATCTCTTAGGTGTACTATTTTTATAGTGTAGTTTTATTCTACACTAATTTTTTACTTAAATTATGTTCATGGTCTCATCTTTATTTCTTCTTGTGTTATGTGATAGCACACCAATTCTATGTTTCAAAAACATTTGTACTAACTCATAGAATGTATGTGTATATATCATTAAGAAATATTCATCTACACTATCTAGGCATACACAAAATATTTTCACACCACATGGAAAAAAATCCTTTTATTAGCAATAAACACAACCAATTATAACCATTTCAAAAATGATTTGAAAAATCCCTACTTGAGCTACATAAGCATCTGGAATAAAAATCCTAAAAGATTATATTTTCATTGATATATTTATGGGAATTTATAACTTATTAATGAACTACCTAATGTAAAAATTACATCTTATAACTAATTAGATGTATGAAATAATAATCCCAAAAGATTAGTCATTTGAATCTCCAAACTGTATTTATGAGAACATTTGCACTTATTTGCATAAATAGAAAGAATTAAAAAAATGAAACAAATTAATAAATATTTTGTGTTAAAATATCTTACATGGATTTTTGGCAATAACACATTAGTTATTATAAGTATGAATGCTTGATTTGACTCCATCAAAATGTTCTAGTAGCATTTCTCGATCTAAGGTGTGTAATTTGCATGCACTTATTTCTAGTATATCAATCTTGATATAAAGTCCCATCCCTAAGATTTTATGTTTTTTAGGGTACTTCACATACTTTGATTTATATATAATAACATATGCATCATTTATAAAGAATTTACCATTTGTTTTATTATCATGCCACACTTTTTTTCATGATTTATTTATCCATCAAATCTAATTAGCTAAGATTCCCCTTTCATCTAACTTCATTAGATTTATTACTCTACTCAAATGATTATTTGTAATAAAATTTTTAAACACATGAAATTAAAAATGAATTAATCATAAATTCCATTGATAAAGTGAATTATTTACCAAACATAAGTTGAAAATGAGTGGACTTGTTAAGCCTCTTGTAGGTTGTCTTAAATTCTCATAATATTGTTGAGACTCAATCATACCAATATTTTCAAAGTACATTAAAAATCCTATTTGTATTTGTGCCTAAATTTTAAATAAATTATTCTACCATCCCATTTTATTTCAAGTGGTAGGGATTAGTTTTGTGGTGTGACACCATAAATTCATTTAATAAAATGTGTATTGTTTCAGCTAGAAATTGACTACCCCAATCACTTGTGAGATAAATTAAACATCCATATTTTATTATAATTTTAGCCTATGAAAAACATGTATCCATATCTCTCCTTTTTATATAATCCATTTATTTTTTAATTTATTATGCACCAATCCTATATAGGATAGGATAAATAGGTCTAATAAAATCAATATATCACTTTTCGAAAGTCTATTGCACAATGATTAGAACAAGTATAATTTCATCTATTTTTTAAAATAAATTCATTGGTATGTGTCAAATTTATGATAAAACTATTTATAATCCCTATATATCATTGTCCACTAGATCCCAAAGAAAAAGATTTTAAGCATTGTCACTTTGTTGACATAATGAACGCTTGTGATTTCATCATGACCTTCAAATAATACATTTTCTCATTCAAAATCCATGATACATCAGTGAAAAACCTCATCACACCCATGTATTTATATTTCACCACCAATGAGAAGATATAATTTTGTTTGGATTGATATTTTTTTCTTATCCTTGGTCTTCTAATCACTTATAGTAACCCTTGAAGTGAGAAAAGCTACAATGTTAGACAAGTCTTCAAGCACCCATTGGATCCTATAAAGTTTCACATTTAACATGCCATATTATATATTATACAGACAATCATAAATTATCATATGTGATAAATGGTTTGTCCTACACATATTTTGTTTCTAAGCTTGACAATCACAAAAAAATAGAATTCTTAAAATAAGACAATCCATAGAAAAATTCCCACATGTAACACTATCTTATTAAAAAGATACTTTAACACCTCAAGGTAAATAATAACATGAATGGATTGTAAATAAATTAATTTTTTTTTTAAATTATCACATATACCAAAGACAACACCTATCGCTTTGAAGTGGTGAAATTTTACTTGGAGGGTGAAATTATTCTACTTGCCAAGTAGATGGAATTTTTAACCTAGAGTCTCCTAGTTATGTAAATATACAAGTAATTTTAATCATATATGAATAAATAAGGACATGTAAGGATGTATTCAACTCAAGGAATTATAAAATTGGTGCACTTTCTATTTTGTCTTCCAGTGTGCCAAATTCCTCTTTTTATTTCTCCATCCAACTGAAAAGCTATTCATTTGTAAGAGTTCCTCTGTTGGCCTATAAAATTTAATGTAGTTTTATATGAACTTATGATAATATGCTATGTGTCCTAATAATTTATTCACCTCTCTTTGAGTGATATGATCTTTTAATTATAAAAAGATTACAATCTTTGAAAGAACTATAAGCATCCTCTCTTTACATATGACATGTCCCAATAATATGCTAAAAGGTGTTGCGTATACACATTTTTTTGGTTGAGTGATACTTGAATATGCTTGGATATCTAATAAATTAACCTAATATTATTTTAGTGATCACTCACCATCTTATTCATCATCCTATCATCAAGATAAACTTACATGACTTTAATAATGAAGTCTTTGAAGGCCACTACTATAATGCATGAGATTATCATCTATACATTCTCTAGACTGAATGGAAATACAATGTATGAGAATGACCACCACTTATTTTTGAATATATTTTTAGGACTATTATATTATTTAATTTATATCTCATGGTATCCATAGAATCAAGTAATGAATGTGTAGATTGTGTATCTAGTGAATTCCATTAAGAATTTCCTAGGTAAATGGGGTTAGGAACAAGTCATTGACACAAGTGGAATTCATAAATTGGAAGTAAAAATATATCCTTATGTGAACATACTTGTCTAGGATTATTACCATAAATCTCACCCATTTTGAATCATCAACTACATAAATTAATCCTATAATAATCATATTGTAAATCTCTTCTTTCACCTAGGAATGAAGGTTAGGGTTCATCCTATAAGGTCTATTTTTACTAGCATTATGCCTTAAATTAAATTTATTTTAATATTTCATAGAGAATATTTTACAATTTTATTTTACTTGAATTTATGAGGAAAGATATCATGGAACTTGTGGAATATTTCAACTACCCACACTAGTTATTCATCTATTTAATAATCTGCAATAGTCATGATTTTGAGTTATGCTTCAATACAAATATTAAACTCCCTAGTTTTAGGAGGTTAATTATATCAATTTTTTTAAATTTATGTGAATTTTTTACTTTTCATTTCCAAATGGAAGTTTCCAAAATTAATTAATCCACATCATCATCAATATTTTTCTTCCACTTTTTAGATGACTTTTTCCTTTTTCATCTTGAACCAGAATTTTTGCTCAATCTATTCTTTATTATCTTATTTGATAACTTTTACTACTCCTAACCCTAAAAAATTATTGTAACATAAGACCTTTCCCACTGTACATCTTTCTCATGTATTCTTCCATCATGGTGTTATCCTCCATGATGGCCCTATGAATTTAGTATAAAGTTATAATGCTCCCCACTTAGTCCTTATTTAATACTCCCTATTCAGTCGTATCTATTTGATGTTACTAATGAGATACTATTTTCACTTGGATTTTAACCCTTTTAGGAGATTTCTCATCTCTCCTCATCCACGTGGAATAATTGAAACACCTCTAGGCTATGGGTGAGCCTAAGAATGAGGTGAATTACTAGATAGGGCTAGCTCCCTTAATGTACCAATTTGGATTACTAATACACCTAAAATTTGTGAATTAAAATGGAGAGATAAAACTGAAAGGAAACTATTATAAGGGAGGTGATACACCAAATAAGTTGATGACTACCAACTAGCTGCATGTTACACATGAGAAGAAGGGACTAACCAAACCTACACTTCTCCAATCTACATCTTCTCACATCAATGTTACATTATGAGGTTATGGATGAATGTTTATGATGAGGAATAGATAAGAGGCCTTTAATTTCACTATTGAATAGACTAAATCACTCAACCTTGTCACTTCCTAGAATACTTCACATGCTCTATAATAAGAAGCTTTCCAAATGTAAATAGATGAGAGAATGAAACAACAATGCTAAGGAAACAACAAGCCATCACTAAGAAAAATAAATTATAAAAGTAAAAAACACTATGAATATTCATGGAATAGGTAAAAATTATTAGTATTATTGATCAAATGGTATGAAAATGAGTAGGGCTTCTTGATACTTAGGTCAAGCATAAGTTACAAAGGTCAAAATAGATAGTTCTTATAGAACTTGAGTGAGACAGGAGAAGAGAGAAGTAAAAATATCACAATTACACTTATAAAGCTAATAAAATGAGTTAATTTTTTATGATAAATGAATGCAGAATGGAACATGCAAGGTTAGAAGTAACAAGTGGCTTTTCAAGTCATGAAACTCTTGCAAAGTGGCATGAAAGTTCTCATTCTGGCTCAAAAAAATATCTTCATTATTCACCTCTATTTTAACATCCTAAAATTGAATATGGATAGGTATTATTATTTAAATGAGATATAAGGACTTAAAACATGCCTCTCCATGCATTGGTTTTAGTTATGGTCATTTGGAATCCTCTAGAAGTGAGCCATCACCATCTGTAATCAAAGAGACTCCTCTTTCCCAAATCTCTTACACTTGGCCTAAAAATTGGCTTAAATTTTCCATTAAAATATTTGGGATGAAGTTTATGATATGTATAGACAGTATCCATGGCCTTAGAGGCATCAAGAAAACATTAAAATTAACTCACTTGAAGTTTTCCACCCTTCTCACTAGCTTGGTCACAATGCCAATTTTTACTGAGTAATAAGAAACAACTATTTGAGGTACTTAGGAGTTTTTATAAGGAATTAAATTTACATGGGGAGTTATATTAAGTCCTAATATTATATTCCATTTGATTATAATCTGTTATAACTTTCACAACACACAAAAATAGTAAAAAATACCCTATTTTGTACTCCATCCATACAGTTTCTTACAACTCAAAATGATGGGAAGGATCCTGAAGGATTCCTATAAAATTTTTAATCACTTTCATGGTAAAAATATCTCATTTTAATATCCCTCCAACCTCATTTATCCAATCAGGTCACTAACAAGGGTTTTGAGTACTTTAGGCTCTTAAGGTTTGTTCATGCAAATTTGACATTGAAGTTGCAAAAAAAATTCACAAGAATGAATATTAAGAACCATTTAAAAAATTTCAAAGTTCTTGAGCTCCCATGCACTAAGACATTATAGTTATGAGCTCTTTAATTTGACCTCTTGGATTCTTCTCCTTGTTTTGCATAAACCTGATGTGATTTTGAGTCTAAAAATGGCTTCCCCTACAACTTATCTACATTATAAAATATTTAAAACCTATTTATTGACCCATAAACATAATTAAATAAATTTTAAATCTCTTCCAAGGTTGGAAATTAATATGACCCATCATTTGGGCTTTAGGCCAAAACCCTGTCTAAAGGTGTTGACTACAGCCTTGAGGGTTTAGACCTCTTTTTTGAAATTCCTTCTTATTTACTTAATTTACCATGTTGTATTATGTGTAATTAAACCTATAAAATCTTATTTTAATTTTCACTTAGCTCCTTAACTTGCCTTATCACCTTCCTTCCCCAAAATTGGTAGTTTGCATTCAAGGGAAGTGCCCTCTATTTGAGATAAAATAGAGGGAACTTCCCATATTTTATAGATAAAAAATGTTTTATGGGTTTATAAAACCCATAAGTATTATATGTATAAAAAAATTTCCTTTAATCATTCCATTTGAGCTCCCAAAAGCATAAAAAACCTAAGACAGACTTGGAAAAGGTAGACTGTGTGTATGACAGTCATAAACTGACTATGTATTTGCCTTGGAGATGGTTTTTATACTCTAATAATTTAATTTTATTACATAATTATATTTATAAAAAATTACAACCTATTCCAAGTATTTTATAATTGTAACCCTTTCTATAAACCCTCTAATTTTTACCTTATCTAACTGGTCAATGTATTTGACTATGTTTCTTGTTTTGAACCCAAAAAATGGTTCATGTAAGTACATGTGTTGTCAGTTGGGATTTGATATTAGTTAATAAATAATTTCCTTTAATATTTTAGGTCAATTATAAATTATTTTTACCTATGTGTTAATTTTTAGATAAAATCCACCTCAAGAAACCTAACCTTCTTACTCTCTTCCAATGCAGTCATACATAGTCAACTATGTTCAAATGAGGCAAACCTTGTATATGAATATTTTTATTGGGAGATATTTCATATTAATTTTGATTCTATGGATAATTTTATAACTTATTCCATCATCCCAATATAATATTCACATGCTTAATCCTCCATCATGGACTGTGTAGGAGTTTGATCCCTACTATAGGTACACATTTTTAGAGGAAGAGACACTTGTAGGTGTATATGGGGGTCTAAAACATAGCCTATGAACCTCTTAAATGATATATTAGGTAAAATTACTTATTTAAATAATTTATAAATATTACACTATGTTTGAAAGGCCTAATTTTCAACTTTATGTGAAAAAGGTCTCTTTAGGATTCAAACCTATAGATAACACTGACTGAAATTAGTGCATAAATATGCAATTTTAGGCTTCTCAATAACTAACCTCCATTCATCATATGCCCCTCGACCCTTGTGGATTAATTATCCTATATTTTAAATTCAAAATAAAAACATTAGTATGAATCAAAATTCCTTATACCCTCATTTCAAAATGTTAACAAAACACCAAGGATTTGCATTTTTAAGGACAAAGACCCTAAACACAGTTATTTGATCCTAGAAGGTAGTCAATAACACCATTTTATCATTTAACACTTCAATAAGGTTTTTTATAATCAATTAAAACTATAAATATCTTAATGAGAGGTTTTTTCATATTTAAACCTCCCATACAAAGAATTATATACCTCTATTAATGACACGTGTAGGTATATGTTTCCATGTACAGGTAGTAAAGGTCTATTTAGGCATTGTGCATTGTATTAAACACAAATGGATTATAGATTCATAAAAATACCTTAAAATTAACTTATCACTCTTAAAATACCTTATTCATCTTTAAAAATCCTTCAACACTCCCTTATGGCATTTTAACTCTTTGTGGTACCACCTGTAGGTGGCCATTTTTACAGTGTAGGCAGTAGATGAGAATTATAGGCACTAGAAAAAGTTTACATATTTGGGATAAAATTTAGGTATCTTAAATGTTTCTAAATTAACTCTCATAATTCCAAAGGGTTTGAAATAATTGTCAAAAATTTATTTTTATGCATGAAATTCTCTATGAAGGCACTTATAGGTGAGTTTGTTCATGATAGATTGGGTGAAAATGCTTTATATGACTGTAAAAACCCTATATAAACTCTTTGGAGATTAATAATTGTTTATTACTACTCAAAAGACATGTTTATAATTTAGATACCATCACTACACTTCCATGAGCACACTAGACAAGTTCCACACACATGATTCAACATGGTAGCAAGTGAAAAATGGACAAAGAGTTGACTATGAACATGGCAAGACTAGAAGCTTGATCAAATCATGGTTTTATAAAGATAAAAATGAATTGAGGTGATAAATATGACATGGATACATGTAAAAAAACATATCTTATTCACATGAAATCCCCTATAGGGAATTTAACCTTCTACAAGTGGAAAACTTTGACTCAGACCTCACATGAAGGCATCTTCTTGTAACATGAGACAAATTGTCCATTAAAACATCATTAAATATGAAACCAATCATGAAAATAATATTATAATAGATAAAAAATCCTCTGGATTCAACATCATCAACTAGATTATATGAACTTGTCCAAAATGGAGTAAAACCTATAGGGTACAAGAAATAATGAGTAGAAAAACATAGTCAGCTTATAAAGGATGGTTCATAAATAATGGTTGAGAAATACTTTAACTAATATTATTTAAATTTATCTCTCTAATTTTAATACCACCTCCTAAAGGATTTTTACTTGAAACCTCTTCTACTGACTATATCAAGCATGAACCTATTGATCACTTCTACATGTCTAGAAAAGTAAGAAAGGAGTAGAATGGTTTTGAGCCTATTTATTACTTTCAAAGTGTTTAAAGGACTTATATTATTTTTATGAATATTAATATTCATTTCAAAACCTTCTCCCATGTGTCACCTTTCCCCATAGGTCATACAAGTGCTAGACTCTTCTCTGTTCCTAAGAAAATTGCTCTTTCTTTTCAAGAACCTATAACTTTTAGTTATGAACAGATGATTAAGACATAATAAGACACATGTCACGTGAAATAAACCTTATTAAACCTTTAAACTTCCCTAGGAGACTATAAAAATCATTTAATTCCCTATTTTGACCTCAAAATGACTCAAAATGATATAAGGACTAAAATGACTAATGACCAAGGCTAATATAACATAAAATCACACTAAATGACCTATAATACACCCAATTATAAAATATTAAACCAGATATAAACCTATAAAATCAATTTTTTACCTATAGTGGCCCTAATTTGACTTTCAAGGTCAAATTTGGTCAACATGTGGACTCTTAAAAATTAAGAAGAGGTTTGCAATACAAATACCTTGTAAAGAAGTTTGCAATATTTTAAGGATGGTGAAAATATATTATTTTTAAAAATAAGTAAATTAAACAAGAAGGTGTACATGAAATTCCTACCTTAATTTATTTATTTTATAATTATAAATCCTTCCTCTAAGGCTTAGCTTCCAACTATCATCCATATCCCAAGGTTGTCTCCTAGTCTCTCCAAAACTTAGCTCCAACTCCATTTTTAAGAATGGTGAAAATTGTGAACAAGTATGGTTTCCTACTTAAATATATAGAAATAACTCAATCCTTATCTATTTTTAAGGTCACACTTGTCTCTTTCCATTCCTTTACCTCTCTTAAAATTCCTCTATAGTATTTACCCTTCTTAAAAGGCCATTCTTTGCAAGGCATGAGAGCAAGCATGGATTTCCTACATTAAATAAATGTTGTCCCACTTCAAATGTCATTAATATAGTTAAATTTCCTATATTAATGGTATATTTGGACTCCTAAAAATACTCCTACACTTTCCTTTTGGTCAAAGGTTCTAATTTCAAGATAAAATATCTAAATTTCACTTTATAGAGTTCTCCAAAGTTGGCTTCTGAATTCCATTCAATTTTTTTCAAGTGTTATAATCATGTTTACTCCATTTTTTATCATTTTTTAATTAATATATATGCTAATAAAATTTAATTCATCGGTAAAAATGTTATGATTAGTTTTAGTTGGCCTAATACTACTAAAATCCAAATTAGCAACTAAAACACATTTATGAACAAAATTTAAGTTATGTGTCATCTAGGGACACTACGCATTTAATGAATGGTAAAATAAATTATCAATGTATTCCAATATCCCTCAATTTTCCAGCTATACTCTTACACATCAATGTGCACATAAAATTTATCTATCCAAGGATAGCCAAAGCAACTCAGCTTGAAATAATCTCAAGAAACATCTATGAACACACAATACAAACATATAAGAATCACAAGAATAATATTACATCAACATATAATATGAATTTATTTAAAACATATAATTATCCATAATATTAAATAATATGATGTTATTTTAATAATATAACAAATAAAAATAAATAGGAAAGGTAGAAATGAACCTCACATCACCCACGCTAATTATGTGCATGGTCCTTTAGTACTAAAATTATTCCCTTAACTTCTTAATTTTTACCTACACATTAATTTTAAAATTAAATATCAATTTTTATTATGTCCTTTTTGTACTTTTATTATACGCTAATTTTTTATTTAAATTCCGTTGACATTCTCAGCTCTGTTTCTTCTTGTATTATGTGATAGCACACAAATTCTATGTTTCAAAAACATTTTTTCTAACTCATATAATTTATTTATATATATCATTATGAAATATTCATCTACACTATATAGGCATACATAAAATATTTTCACACTATAACATGGAAAAAATCATTTTATTAGAAACAAACCCAACCAAGTACAACTATTTCAAAAATGACTTGAAAAATCCATGCTTGATCTACATAAGCATCTCAAATAAAACTCCTAAAAGATTTTATTTTAACTACTAGATTTATGGGAATTTATAACTTATTCATGAACTACCTAGTGTAAAAAATCCATCCTATAACTACTTAGATGTATGAAATAATAATACCAAAAGATTCCTTGTTTGACTCTCCCAACCAGATTTATGAGACATTTGTACTTATTTGCATAAATAAAAAGAATTAAAAAAATGAAACAAAAATTAATAAATATTTTTGTGTTAAAATATCTCACAAGGATTTTTTTAATTAACACATTATTGATTATAAGTATAAAGTCTTGATTTGACTCCATTGAAATGCTCTAGTATCATTTCTCGATCCAAGGTGTGTAATTTGCATGCACTTATTTCTAGTATATCAAGGTTGATATAAGGTTGCATACCTAATATTTTAAGTTTTTTAAGGTACTTCACATAATTTTATTTATATATAATAACTTATTCATCCTTTAGAAAGACTTTACCATTGGTTTTATTATCATGCCACACCTTTTTCATGATTTATCTATCCATTAAATCCAATTGGCTAAGATGCCCCTTGCATCTAACTTCATTAGATTTATTACTCTACTCAAATGATTATTTGTCATAAAATTTTCAAACACATGAAATTCACAAGGAATGAATCATAAATTCCATTGATAAAGTGACTTATTTACCAAACATAAGTTGAAATTGAGTGGACTTGTTAAGCCTCTTGTAGGATGTCTTAAATTCCCATAATATTATTGAGACTCAATCATACAAATATTTTAAAAATACATTACAAATATGATTTATATTTTTTTCCAAATTTTAAATAAAATATCCTACCATCCCATTGTCTTTCAAGTGGTAGGAATTAGTTTTGTGGTGCGATACCATAAATTCATTTAATAAAATGTGCATTATTTCAACCAAAAATTGACTACCCCAATCACTTGTGAGATAAATTGAACATCCATATTTTATTATAATTTTATCCTATGAAAAACATATATCCATCTCCTTTTTATATAATCCATTGATGTTGTAATGTAGTATGCACCAATCCTATGTAGGGTAGGAAAAATAGGTCTGATAAAATCAATATATCACTTTTCAAAAGTATCTTGTGTAATGATTATAAAAAATATCATTTCATCTATTTTTTAATCTAAATTCATAGGAATGTTTCAAATTTATGATAAATTTTTTTATAATCCTTGTATATCATCATCCACTAGATCCCAAAGAATAAGATTTTAAGCATTGTTACTTTATTGGCATAATGAACACTTATAATTCCCTCACGACCTTCAAATAATACATATTTTAATTCACACTCCATGATACATCAATGAAAAACCTCATCACACCCATGTATTTATATTTCACCACCAATGAGATGATATAATTCTATATGTACTGATAATTTTTTCTTATCCTTGGTCTTCTAATCAGTTGTAGTAACCCCTGAAGTGAGAAAATTTGAAATGTTAGACAAGTCTTCAAGAACCCATTGAATCCTATAAAGTTAAAAATTCAACATGCCATGTTATATATTATACACATCCTCATCAATTACTATATGTGATAAATGGTTTGACCTACACATATTTTGTTTCTACGCTTGACAATCACAAAAAAATAGAATTCTTAAAATAAGACAATTCATATAAAAATTCTCGCATGTAACACTAGCTTATTCAAAATATACTTTAACACCTCAAGGTAAATAATAACATGAATGGATTGTAAATAAATTACTTTTAAAAAAATGATCACATATACCAAATACAACACCTATCGCTTTGTAGTGGTGACATTTTACTTGGAGAGTGAAATTTTTCTACCTGCCAAGTAGATGGAATTTTTAACCTAGGGTCTTCTAGTTATGTAAATATACAAGTAATTTTAAAAATATATGAATAAATAAGGATATATAAGGATGTATTCAATTCAAGGATTATAAAATTGGTGCACTTTCTATTTTGTCTTCTAGTGTGCCAAATGCCTCTTTTTATTCTCCATCCAAATGAAAAGCTATTATTTTTCAAGAGTTCCTTTGTTGGCATGTAAAATTAACGTAGTTTTAGATGAAATTATTATAATATCCTATGTGGCCTAATAATTTATGCACCTACCTTTGAGTGATATGAGATTTTAATTATAAAAAGATTACAATCTTGGAAAGATTGACAAGCATCCTCACTTTACATATGACATGTCCCAATAATGTGTCAAAAGGTGATGCATAGACACATTTGTTAGGTTAAGTGATATTTGATGATTCATACATATCTAATACATTAACCTTAGATTATTTGAGTGATCCTTCACCATACTATTTTTCATCCTATCATCAAGATAAATTTACATGACTTTATTAATGAAGTCTTTGAAGGCCACTACTATGATGCATGAGATTATCATATGTACATTCTCTAGACTGAATAGAACTACAATGTATGAGAATTTCCCCCACTTGTTTGTGAAGATAGTTTTATGACTATCCTCTTATTTAATTTGTATCTGATGGCAGCCATAGAATCAACTAATGAATGTGTAGATTGTGTATCTAGTAATTCCTTTAAGAATTTCCATGGTAAAGGGTATTAAGAACAACTCATTGATACAAATATAATTTATAAGTTGGAAGTGAACATATATCATTATATTCCCATACATATTTAGGATGATAACCATAAACCTCACCCATTTTGAATCATCAACTACATAAATTAATCCTATAATAATCATATTGTAAATCTTTTCTTTCACCAAGGAGTAAAGGTTAGGGTTCATCCTATAAGGTCTATTTGTTACCAGCCTTATGCCTTAAATTAAATTTATTTAAATATTTCCTAGAGAAGAGTGTACACCTTTATTTTACTTGAGTTTATGAGGAAAGATACCATGGAATTTGTGAAATATTTTAACTACCCACACTAGTTCTTCATCCATTCAATAGTTTAAAAGAGTCATGATTTTGAGTTATGCTTCGATACAAATATTGACCTCATTAGTTTTAAGAGGTTATTTAATTATAGTACTTATTGTTAAATTTATGTAAATTTGAGACTTTTAATTTCCAAATGGAATTTTTCACAAATAATTAATCCACATCATCATCAATATTTTTCCTCCAATTTTTAGATGACTTTCTCCTTTTTTAAATTGAATCAAAATTTATATTCAATCTATACCTCGTCATCTTTTTTACTAAATTTCACTACTCCTAACCCCAAAAAATTAGTGTAGCATAAGACCTTACCCACTATACATCTTTATCATGAATTCTTCCATCATGGTGTTATCCTCCATGATGGCTATATGAATTTAGTAAAAAGTTATAATGCTCCCCACTTAGTCCTTATATAATACTCACCATTTAGTCTTATGTCTTTTATTTTAATGATGATATACCACATGCACTCCCAAGTAGTGAGCGTACCATAAAATATATTGACCCAAAGGCCAACTAATAAACAAATCACACTTCTTGTCCACACTTATTTGTATGCCCTTAAAAAAAAATTATTGTTAAATCTTAGTTATAACTGGAAAATACTTTATTAATGTTATTATTATCATATTTAGGGTATATTTCCTCCTTAAAGGTAGTCTAAATGGGTTAATGAGGATGTTTAGATCACACTCTAGTGTGGAAGTAATTTTTAATGTGTATACCAAGGATAGTAGGTTCTCCTTTTCCATAAGTAAGAATCATTCCATATATTTAACATACATTGATGCACACATTGATTTATTATAATGATGTAACTTATAAATCTTCCCCTTACGTTATTGAGGCAAATTTTTTACTTTTTATTTTGTATTACCAAATATTTTTATCAAAAATATGGGTTGTATTAACCTTATCCATAGTCATTTCCTCGTGCCTAAATGAGATAATTTGTTTTATATTTACCTTTTTAAACATACACCTAGTCACTTCATATAATTACTAGATCCATCTATCTCATGAAATAATTATGGTGTCATTTACTGAGACTACATTTTCCTAGATGAGATTTGCATCATTATAAAGTTTTAATTTCTCTACCTATTAGCCAAATTTAGACCACATATAAAGATTCTTCCTAGATATATCAATTTAGTAGAGTTCCTAATCGACCAAATGATCAAATAACTTGAGAAAGTGAAGAAGATGGACCAGACCATCATTAAATGTCATGCAGAAATGGATAGGTTAGTCTAGTTTTATAGTTCATAAATTCACTTAGGAGGCCTCTCAGAGCCAAAGGATTGTATATACATTATTTTATTTATGCCTTAAACATTATATGAAAATTTCATAACTTGATGAGTTGTCTATCTCAAGTTACAAGAAATTAAAGTTAAATAAGTAGAATGAGATGTTCATGGGGATGTCAAGTTAAAGATAATAGTTTTTTGAATTTAAATGTTATAAAGATAAACATATGGCTAATAAGTGTCTAAATCATGGAATCTTAATTCAATATATAATGATGAATAGGTGATCAATGATTTCAATAGGAACAAAAGATACAATAAAGTGCATTTAATCATGTAGCTAAAGATCAATGGTGAGCTCAAATTCAAAGGTCAATGGAACTATAGATTCAATGCATGGTTGAAAAGTGGCAATATCTTGGGTTCCCATACTAATATATAATGGTTCATGGTGACTAAAAAATATAGTGGATCTATGCTAATCAACGGTGCATGATCCATCACACCAAAGCATATCAATGATGAGAAAAAGGTCAACTAGTTAGTAGCTATTGGGAGTGAATGAGAAGATACCAAGTGTCATGACCATGAAAACTATCAAGTAAATCAATGGTACACATTTTATCCATGTAAAGGAAGATCGATGTAAGGTCAAAAATTCAACAAGATCAAGATGAAGATGAGGTTACCATGTAGTGTAAGATTAGAATTAGATGAGGATGATAGCAGGATCCTAAGAATGAATGAAGAGATGACAAGTGACATGATCAAGGAGCCCAAATAAATATCAATAGACAATACTAATTTTCAATGCTAGGAGACTTCAAGGAAAGGTCGAATATGGTTTAGGTTAAAACAAGAACAAATGTTTCAAAAGTCCATATCATCATTAGATATCAATCAAATTTCATAAGTATATGTAATCATACTATCAAGATTGTCAATGATGAGGATTTATTTCCATTAAAGCTTATATGAAAGTTAGGTTTGTTTAAACCTAATATATTCTAGAACAAAGCTATGAAATCTATGGATCTTCATTAATATAATGACTATATGAAAACAAATAAATTGGATAGGGTTTCAATCTATATTAAATATACATATTCAAGATGGAATAGGTGTAGACATAAAAAAGATATGGAAGAATATCTTATCTTCCAAAATGGTCATTTTCTCAACAAGCAAGTACCTACAACAGCTTAAAGCAAACTTAGTCATAGCTATGTTAAGTCTATAGATATGCAGATTTTGTCTTTATAATGAAAGTAAGTGGGAGATGGTGTAGAATAAAAAATCAAAGGGATTTAAGGATTGGATAGTAAAATGGAGTATTTAATTCTTTTACATAGCCTTTAAATATTTTTTCCAACAACAAGATCTTGACTCATCATCTTCAACATTTTCTTGTATTCTAGTGCATTTCTTAGCCAATGAAAAGAGCTTGAAGACTATTAGATAAAATTAAGGTTATCTTGTTGATGAAGGATTAGTCCTAATTGGATTAAAATGTGGTAGAGGTTTCAATAAAGGTGGTGATATCTCATTGATTGATTTATTGAGGCATGCTCTTCCTCTCTTTCTTTCATGTTCTCTATATTACCCATTCCTTCCCATTTTTAATATCTCCTTAATTCTATACTCTCACAAATATTCTTTGATATTGAAGAGTAGGGGAATCTCTGAGATATTACAAAATATTCTTATCTTGATTAGGCTAAACCCTACCAATCATTTGTAAGAACTACCTCTTGATGAAATAATAGACTTTCTTTACCTATATCTTACCTTGGCATATTTGGTGAGGATGTTTTGAAAGGATCCATGAATAATATTTGTGGAGAGATATAATGAATGGATTCCCATTTTTCACTAGGAATATTTGGTGAGAATGTTTTCTTCCATACCCAATATCAATCAATATATCATATACTACCTATCCATCATTGGTGGAGTTATTAGAAGTTCCCAATCATACTTTACATTGTAAATAATTCTTATCTATAAACCCCTACTCAAAATTTATTACACCATGTCCATCACATTATGGTCCAACCAAGTTTTCATGATTCAAATAAATTCTATTCATAAAAGATTGAATATCTCTAAGAGTTAGTCAACCTATTTTACAATAGACATTCTAGGGAGATTTTATTTTATTCTAGCCTCCATGTCCCACATGACCTAAATCTTTCCTTGGAGGTTCATTATCATGTTTTTGAATTACTTTATGATTAAATACTAGGTTAGAATATCAGGGTCTTTTATGACCATAGAATGTGGGATGTGTTGAACCTTATACTTTGGTGTTCCCATCATTTGTGTCTAAGTGGTAGTACCATTGTGTATCATGATGTTCACCTTTGGCCTAAGAATTATATTGTGGTCACCTTAATTAGGTTCCCACTTACCCCTTAGTTATTTAATCTTGATCATCTTTGTACCTTTTTTATCCTTCTCATTCTGGATGATTTTTGTATATAAGTCTATCCATTCATTAATATTGTGTGCCCCTTGATAATAGCCACAAGTGGGGAACTTGGGGACGTATATATAGTATTGTTATATAAATCCACATCAATATAATGTGTATGGAATAAATATTACTCCCATTTCCCCCCCCCCCCCCCCAACATCTTCCTTTACACAATTTGTCTCCACCATACCTTCTTGGCTTATATTTATTTATATTTGAAGGTCTTGTAGTTACTTGTTTGATCAAGATCTTCATCAAGTGTTTGGAGTGAAAAAGTTAGAACAATATATTAAAGAATGGGTGTTAAATCCATGATAAAGAGTTTAAATATATTATCATTAGTCATGTTATGGTTATCTTTATTAGCTAAATATTTACATCTTTTGATAAACTCATGAGTTGATTCGGTGGGAGATTCCTTAGCATTGATGAACTAGCTAAGATAATTTTTTATAAGATCATTTTGTTGAAAATATTTAAATAAAGGATTAACCAAATATTCATGTTACCAAATATAATGTTGGGGAAGTTGATTATACCATTCTAATACATCACCAGTGAAATTTTTCACTAAGAGTTTTGTTGTGGTAAAGGTATTATTTTGGATCCACTCTGTGTAAAGGTTGTTAAAAGATTTAAGAAATGATATAGGGTATTTAGTCCCATCATAGTTGATAGTTAGAGATATGTTACCAATATCAATGGATACAATAAAGGGAACTAAAGGATCAATTTGAATAGTTTGAAGCATTTTGTTATTCATTATGAGTTGAGGAATAAAATTACTTGAGGCATCCTTAAGACATGGAGGAATGAAATTAGGATTATCTTGTGATGAATATTTGGAGTTTGATTAGCCAAATTGATTAGATGTTGTTGAAGTTTCACCATTTCATTGGTATTAGAGTTTTTCATAATGCTCATTTGTTAGATAACTTGAGATAAAATTTGAGTTGTATTAAGAGGAAAGTTAGTGTTGGTAGGATTACTCCCAAAATTGGTCTTAGGGGGAGGATTTCTAGAAGAAGGATTACTAGTGTGATTATTAAGTAAACTTTTATAAATCACTCCCACATTGGTTTGAAGATTTTGAAGATGAGAAGTTTCTTGGTAATTATAGAAATGACTAGACCCATCAACTTCATCTTGAGGTGTTATTTGTATCATTTTATAGTTCATATATGGAGGAGGAGAAGAGGTACCCCAAGAGTGATGGTTCTCTTGGGAGGAAAAGAGAGGGAAAATAAACATCCCATATAGTATTTAAATGGATTTAAGTGATATAAGAAGATTATGATAGGAGATTTCATTCTGAATGAAGATAGATGAATATAATGCAAAAAAGGAAAGCGAGGAAATTAGATTGATAAATAGGGAAAGTATAAAATAGTATAGGGTTGAATGGGTTGACTTAGCATAAATAAAAAGGCTTGTAGATAGTACAGGGTTGACTACGTTGATCCAATATAATGTGCAAAGGCTAGAAAAGGTATAGGATCAATTGGGTTGACCTAACATAATAGACAAGGAAGATGAGAGAGTTGATAAAAAGTATAAATTGAGACAAGATAATTTTTTTAGATAATCTAAGAAAGTAATATCTAAAGGGAAATAAATAATAAATTGAATCAATTTTAGCCAATCTAATTGAGGCACATAAAACAAAACCTTGCACTAACATTGGTTATTGCAAGTTTTTACACACACAACTGAGCAAAGAGTAAGCAATTAACTTGAAAATTAAAGATATATCTAATTGGTCAACTTGATATGTTTTATTAGATTATTAAGAAATGATTTTAAATGTGATGGGAAGTTATCTATAAGTAAGGAACTATATAATAATATAAGGATGGTTTTAAGTAGTTTAGGTTGAAAGGAAATATAGTGGTAATGATATAAGCTTTTGGTATTAGGACCTACCCCTCACCTCACACACTACAAAAATAAGGGTGTTGGGTGATTATCCAAAATATACCATTAATCATGCTTTATACTTGACCAAAGTATCAAATTGGCTTCCCCCTTGGTGATGAAATCCAAGTAGGTTGGCCTAAGGTAGATAGAATGTCAACATGCTTGTTTAAATTTTATGATTTGGTCATGTGTGCATAAAATAAAAGTAGTGAAACTAAGAGATTAATTAAAAAACCCATAATTAAACTATGTGAGCTATTCTAAGCATTCAATAAATAGTAAACAAGAAATTTGTGAGTTAGCCAATCTAATTGAGGCACATAAAATAAAACCTTGCACTAACATTGGTTAATGCAAGTTTTTACACACACAACTGAGCAAAGAGTAAGCAATTAACTTGAAAATTAAAGATATAACTAATTGGTCAACTTGATATATTTTATTAGATTATTAAGAAATGATTTCAAATGTGATGGGAAGTTATCTATAAGTAAGGAACTATATAATAATATAAGGATGGTTTTAAGTAGTTTAGGTTGAAAGGAAATATAGTGGTAATGATATAAGCTTGGTATTAGGACCTACCCCTCACTTCACACACTACAACAATAAGGGTGTTAGGTGATTATCCAAAATATAACATTAATCATGCTTTATACTTGACCAAAGTATCAAATTGGCTTCCCCCTTGGTGATGAAATCCAAGTAGGTTGGCCTAAGGTAGATAGAATGTTAAAATGCTTGTTTAGATTTTATGATTTGGTCATGTGTGCATAAAATAAAAGTAGTGAAACTAAGAGATTAATTTAAAAACCCTAATTAAACTATGTGAGCTATTATAAGCATTCAAGAAATAGTAAACAAGAAATGTGTGAGTTAATTACAACAAGATATCAGGGTAATTCTAACTTGAAATAAGGTATAGTGTTGACAATATATGCATAAAATAAATAATAGGATTGATAGGTTAAAACCTATACTATGTGAGTAAGGTCTAAAAATGAGCTGGGTTGGTAGGATTGATCTAGTTATTTCACATAGCACATGAAACACAAAATTAGGTTGACAAGGTCGATCCAATTGACTATGCAAGGGTAGTTTTAAAGATAGAAAATTGTGAAAGGAAAGATATAAAATAAATAAATAGAGAGGTAAAAAATAACCTTGGTAGATCAAAGATGAAATGAAGATTTTTTTTATAAATAGCCTTGAAGTATGCTTGGTAAACATGCAAACTAGGTCGACAAGATTGATCAAGCTATGTAGGAACCTACTGTAGAGTACTGGAACTATATAGAGTCAACTAGGTCAACCTATTAGGATGTATTGGATGTATGAAAGGCTAGAAACCTATACTAGGTTGACTAAGTCTGTCCAATTTCCTATTCCTAGAATCTTTCACATAGAAGTCAAAAAATTGGGTCGATAGAGTCACTCTAGTATGATAAAAAGATTGACTAAAAGAATGAAGATAAGTGAAATAAATCCTATAATGGTTATTTTCACATCGAGTTCACTAAAATATATGAAATTATAAATGTATCATGTCTATAAATTAATCCTAACTCAGAGAAGATAGAGCATACCTACACTTTTGATTGGGGATACACTTGTTAAGCAAAAACATCACCAATATGGGGATCTGCTAGACCTGATTAGGGGATCACTTGTCACAACATATCATGATAGGAAGGTTTCCAAAGCCTAAAGTCTAACACAATCTCATAACAACCCTAATGGATACTTAATGTTTAAAACATTCACTTTTTCTAATAACATGAAATTAAATCTAATCTATTACACACCAAAGCTTATGGCACAAAGTGGGGGTTAGAAACAATATAAAAAATATGTATAGGGAACCTAAAATAAATTCAATATGATTAAAACCCTAATAAATGAAATATGAAAGATATTATTATTCAAGCCAACACTTATGTTACTTCTATCTACTAAAAGAGAAGAGAATGAAGTTTGAATATACTTACCTAAATGTGAACCTGTTGAGACTCAATCTCTCCTTTGGCTAAAGGGGATTTGTAAGAGGTTTTTGTGGTTTGTAAGGATCACTAAGAAAGTCCAAATCATCTAATAATTATCCAAAAGATTATATTATCCAAATAATAAGCCTAAGTCAAGTCTCCTCAAGTAGAATGGTGGAAAAGCAAATTATGAAGAAGCACGATCAAATAATAAATATTGATTATACATATGAAATAATGATGAAATCATATTATATTTATAGGTGTGTTTTACCCTAAATCCTTTCAAAAACATTGACTTTACAGGGTTGACCCAATTGACCTAGTGTGTTTTTTAGGATAATTCACTAGGTCTAAGTTAGGTCAGCCAAAAGGCTAATAGGCTAAGTGAAAAATACCCATAAACTATAATGGGTTGACCTAGTTGACCTAGTACATCTAACTAACCAAAAGGGTATTAAGAAAAGAAAAGGAGGGATGGAAAGAGGAAAAGCCTGGAGAAATATGCAAGGGAGAGATATTACTTAGGGGATGGTTTTAAGAGTTTTTTAGATTGGTAATAATGTGGTAAAAAGGGAAAACAATCCTAAAAAGCACCAAAGGTATGCCCACCCCTTTCTTAGTAAACCCCTTAGGGCATGCACTTAAGGAGATTGATTATCAATGAGTTCTTGCAAGATGTAAAGCATCAATATTTTATAAAATGTTGAAAATATTATGTGTATACACACTGAACACGAATCATGTTTCTTTAGGTGATGATGTTTCATATAATGTGTAAGGAATTTACAACATTGCCTTACCCCTAGGTACATAGACATACACAATCAGAAATTTTCTCTATGTACCTGGTTTAACCAAGAATCTATTATCATTCAGTCAACTCTTACACCACAATTTAAAGATTAAATTTAATTGTAAAGGTGGAAATAAAATGTGTTTGATTAGAGATAAATCAAAGAATTCAAAAATTCTTTCATGAACATCCAATGTGAACTGCATGTTTCAAATTGATTTCATTTAGAAAAATAATCAGACACTCATAGAAAAGGACACAAACTTGGCACAATTATGGCACAAGATATTTGGTCACATTAGTTTTGTATATCATGACACACTCCACTACTATAACATGGTAAGAAGATTACCATGTCTTGAAAAGGGTATAGACAAATGTCAAGACTATTTAGCAAGAAAATAACACAAAACTCCATTTTATAAAAGTACATATCAAGCCCATGGAAAATTTGATCTAGTGCATACCAATCTATGCAGACTGATGACACCTAATCATGATGGGTTTATGTACATCATGCTCTTTATTGATGATTATTCTAGAAAAATATAGGTCTACTATGTGAAAATAAATAATCAAGCCTTTAAAACTTTCATTAATTTCAAAGTGGCTATTGAAACAAAATATGGTCAAAAAATAAAGACCCTCCACTTAGATTATGGGGGGGAGTTCACTCATAATGACTTTAAATAATTTTTACAAGAAAATGACATTCATCATCAAATGGAGCCTTCACATATGCCACAAAAAAAATACATTTGTTAGATGGAGGAATTATACTATTTTAGAAATGGTGAAATGTATGATACATGATTTAAGCTTGACAAAGGCATTTTGGGTAGAATCAGTCAAAACTATTATATATTTACTTAATAAGACTCCCACTATAGCTCTTAATGGAATAACTCCATATGAATCCCGGTCAAGTAAAAATACATCTATAAAACATCACTAATTTTTTAGTTGATAATCAGTTATACACATTCCCAAATCAAAATTAACTAAACTTAATATGCAAGTAAAAAACTATGTGTTCTTAGGGTATAATGAAGAATCACTTGCCTATATACTCATGGATCCAAAAAGTAGACAATTCTACACTAGCAGGGATGTTAAGCTATTTGAGAATAAATAATGTAGAAGCTTGTTCTATAGTATCACCTAATAAACAAATTGGTCCCATATATATTGTATAAGATGCTAATCTCCTAGATGAAGATAATGTTAATGATGATGGGAATAATGGTTGAGCTCCATCACCCATAGGAACCACTCAATGTATGCCTAAACGGTATACAAATACATTCAAAGATGTGAAACTATATGGTTTTTTAGACACATCCACCACTAGACTAAGGAATCATAGTATGGATCAAGGAAAGGTCAATTTGTCCTTAATGAGTATAATTTTTTAATTTATTGAGCCCTCTACAGTTCAAGAATACATATAATTAAAATCTTGGAAAGATGCCATGGATGAAGAATATAATTCACTGATGAATAATAAATCATGGTAGAGTTTAGATCTTCCATTGGGGAAGAATCCAATTGGATACAAATGGATCTTCAAAAAATGAAGCACAAAGTAGATGGTAGTATTTACAAGCACAAGGTAAGGCTGGTTGTAAATGGATATGCTTAGAAATAAGGCATTGACTATGAGGAGACATTTGCTTCCATAACAAAAATTAAAACTATTAAGATGGTTTTTTCTCTAGATGCATAGTTTGGATAGAAATTCCATCAATGGATGTGAAAAGTGCCTTCCTTAATAGATACTTATAATAAGAAGTCTACATGACTCAACTAGAAGGTTTTTTCAAACAAAGAAATTAAAATAAAGTTTTTTAGACTTGTCAAATCACTGTATGATCTTAAATAGGCTCCCAAGGCATGGTACATCAATATTGATGGGCATATCTTGAAACATGGATTAAAAAGGAGTCCATATGATACAAATCTTTACCTCAAGCATCAAGGGGGGATATGGTAATTATTGTTATATATGTTGATGATCTAGTCATCACTAGTAGTTTATTGAAGATGATTTAGTTAACAAATAAATATCTAAACCAATCATTTGACATGACATCTCAAAATTCTACATTATTATCTTGGTTTAGAAGTTTGGCAAAGATAAAATCACATCTTTGTGTCTCAACTCAAATATGCCATAACAATGCTCGAGAAGTTTTATATGATGGATTACAATCCAATTGTCACAACTATGGAGATAAAACTTTAGCTATCTTGAATAGATCCATCATCATAGGTAAATGCAGCTCTATATTGATAGTTGATAGGGATTCTCATTTACCTGACTTATATTAGGCCAAACATCAACTATGCTATAAATTATCTATACAATGAAGTAGTAGTAAATATTGTTCACAATCTAATATTTCATTAATGCACTAAACACATTGAGGGTCAAGTACATTTCATTTGAAAACATGTTTATAATAACAACATCTAGCTCTAGTATTTCCTAACAGATCAACAACATGCATATGTTATCACTAAATCACTTGTCTAGTAAAAATTTGAGGCATTTAGAGAATCTTTCTCTTGTTCACTCGAGACAATGTTGAATTAAGGGTGGGGGTAGATATTAGGTTTATCTTAAGGGGCGATTAATTTACCATTTAAAAATAAATGTAATTGATAAATGTTTTATTACTCATGGTAGTTAGGATTATTAAATAAGTTTGTTTATTCAAACTTTCTATAGTTCAGTTATAATATGCTTATTATATATTTGAGGTTGCATATCTTTTGCATTGTGATAAGATAATGCCTACCCTGTTATATAGGGGATACTTTTGACACTAATATTTGTATAAATTCATGATTATAAACATTTCCCATGGGTATAAAATATAATAATATTATTTCTCTATAATAAATCTATCAAGATTGAATTATAATATGCATAAAAATAAATCTAATAATACATATTCAAAAAAATAACAACCACTTAGTGGATTTAGAAACCAAAATCTTACTAGAAAAAATAGTACTAAAACATCAAGCAGTTTCTAACATTAGATCAATCAATACAAATTTAAATAGAGAGTCGCATATGAGTAAAATTAGAAGCACAAATCCATAATACACTCATTTATAGGACATTAGATGATGATACATCAAACACTTTTATCGATAATTCCACTACCACAAACTTTGAGCAAGGAATAAACATGAAGACAAAATTGAAATTACAAATGTTTATTATAGTTATTCCAAATTAAGCATATTAAATTAGAAATATAAAATTCAAGAGGTGGGCACAAGTCCCTAATTCAATAAAATAATTAAAATCAAATAAAAACAAGATTTCTATAGTACCAACACATATTTTACATCAATGAGAAAGCCAAAAAAAATGATGTTATATTCATATTAGGGTTTCCAAGAATCTTTTAAATACTTATTCATTATTATGTACCCATTATAGGATATATATATATATATATATATATATATATATATATATATATATATATATAATGTATACTAATATTATCCCATTTGATTAAAACATGAATTGATTTAAAATTAAACATGACAGTACTCATTCTTTACATAGACCTTAAAATGTAATGAGTAGTAAGTTCCATTAAAATTAAACACTTTAACATTTCCAAAACTATCTTACCATAATTATAACCCTTAAAAACTTATATTTAGACTAAAAAATAGGTCCATACTTACTTAAGTGCCCATAGGATACATTTTTAAATGGGCTAAAATGTGGTAGAAAGTAGATGCCACATATGATGTAGGCATCTATATCATAAAGGACTTGTTTAGGTTGATTTTGATACCTAGTTCCTAGATTAAAGCAAATTTTTATCCATTTTTAGTCATTTCTATCACCTACACATTATCTCATATAATAAAATATTAGTAACAAGCTAAATATCTTGATCTCTTAGGTCATTTACATTAATATTGAATTACAATGGGTCAATTATACTCTTTTTTAGAATTCAAATTTACTTTAACTTAGACATATATAAAATAATCTATATTATCAAAAATTTCTATCTTGTTTAGACATATTAATAAAAATATATAAAACTGATCAACCCAATCCTTATAATGAGTGTATCAAACCTTATATTTTCCTTAGGGTTTCATCCTTCTTCCATTATGGTTTCATATATCTAAATTTTAGTATGACCTTTAGACCTAAGTTATGATAGCAACTCACTCACATAAATTACTCATGGCTATAAAGAGTATACATAGTTTCTATTTTTAAATTCAAGGTATGAATGTAGTCATTACATGTTGATTTCCTTTAATACATAAGATCTTTAACAACTATGTAGCTAAAATGGTTATATCATTATTAAAAAAAAATAAGTCTAAAATTAATGATGAATAATATTTAGCTTTCCTTAGTGATTTCTATTTTTTAACACCAAATTTTAGATGCGTCTAATTACTGATAGATTCCAAAGGGCATGCATGACTTCTTTTGTTCCTCCTTTGCTTAAACCTTAAGGTCATGATAGCTACCATCCCACCCCCATTATTTTTCAAAGGCTTACATTAGATATTTTGGTTCATGTTATCACTACATGAAGAGCACAAGTGATCCACCATGTGTGGCAAAACAAAGGTAATCAACATATTAATCCTCTTCTTCCCCCATCTCCTATGAGATGCACTAGTAAAATCAAGGGGTATGAAACTATTGATCAGTTAAAAAATAATAATTTTAATATTTATTCCTTTAATTACTAAAGAGATAAACCATCTACAAGGATATCCTATTTGAGGCATTATGTGATATAACTTTACCAAATGATATGGAGTTTGTATATTTTGCCTAAATCATAAATGTGCTAAAGTGTGTTGAAGAAATTATTTCCTTTGAAAAGGAATATTTTCACACTAAAAATACAATAGAATAAAATATCCATTTATTTATTCAATCCAAAATAAAAATATAGAATTCAAATGTGTCTTGATAGATAATGGATCATGAATGAATATATGTTATATCTCATTCTTGAAACAATAAGGTATTACCATGGATACTATTCTAGATTTAGATAATAACATAATAGGATTTGATAATATTTCATGCCAAGTTATTAGGTTAATATTTTTGGATGTGTAAATTGTATCGAAGGCATTGACTACCCTATTTTAGGTCATTCTTAATCATTTACATTGTAACCTACTCTCAATTCAGCTTTGAATACATGTTATGGAGGCAAAACCATCTACACTACACAAATATGTGGAATTCATACATAATGGACATTTTTATACATCCTACAAAAAAATAAATTTAATTATTACAAATTGGCACCACCAAATAATATTGATATTTCACTATCATATTCTATTCACTACTCAATAATTCCTCACTTATATAAAATCCCAATGGACAATATCCATATGTACAATGCTGGGGAAGAAAGTAAAGTAAATGATAAATAACTTGTTACAGATTTGGAAACTAATGAACCAATAATCAATTAATCATGTACTTATGGTGAAAAAAATATACTAGATCTTCCCCTATTGGTTAATTTAGAAAATCCAGATTGCATAATCCTAAAAGATGATGACAGTGATGATGATAATAATGAATTGCAAGGAAATATTGAATATTATTTGGTAACACTAAATTTTACATATATGGATCTAGATAAGTATTTATCTCATAATATGTTTACACTTTTACTTCAGGAAAGTATTAAAACAATTAATATACAAAGAGTGTTGACAATTTAAATGACCATTATCAATAACAATATAAAGTCAAAAAAGGAAAGATAATAATTCAAGATAATTAAATTGTTTAGAATCATTATTGAAATAATAACTCAAAAAAACAAATCCATATGTTTAGTTAGTCATTATGGCAAAAAAATTTAAAATTAAGCATGACTTGGGCACAACAACAACTTTAGTTTATTCATTGTATCAAAGGGCTAGAGAAAAATTCATTAAAAATGAAGAATTTATGGATGTAGAGCCTTCCATAACATTTATAGTGACAAGCATTCATGATAAACCAAGAATCATATTGTAAATGTTATTTGACAATCAAATTTACCTACTAAAAAACATATAGCTATTGAATCAAGAAGGAAAATCATATTGTGATGACATATAACTATATATTATGAAGTATATCATGCTATATTATATATTCATAAAGTTCTTTTCTTATCACTTCTCCCTGCTCAACCATTTTAGACATAGGAAGTTGCTTATAATTCATTTATTCCTCATGTGTTATTTGGAAGCCTTGGTGCTTCAACTTAAATATGGTAGTTATATTTTTTAGGGTCTCCTATATTTAATCCTCCTATTATTTTAAGATGCTCAAAATGCCTTACCTCTCAAGGAACCTTTGGGAATGGGTATTGGGAATTCATGCATCAGTGATTTTATGATGAATCCTCCAAAATAAGCTCCTAAATCCTTCACTATTAAGGCCCTATTGTTTCTACTATTAAGTAAGAGACTTTGACTAAACTTATTTCTCTAGAACTAGTGAAGTATTTTAAATAAGGGGATTTCCTAGTCCTAAATTTCAATATTATGGGTCATAAATACTTGGAGTTATCTCCATATGATGAGGCCCTGATGTATGTGGAGACATATTATGATCCCTTTGGGATTCAAGATTTATGTGCTAAAGACTCATATGATGACAACTTGGACACTAAATATGCCAAGCCTATTTTTGAGGGATCCAAGAAAGACTGGATGAAGGATCAAAGTGAAAAATTTGAAAAATAATAAAGTCCCCTTAGAACTTAGATGGTCATTCTGAAGGGAATTTTAAGTGAAAAAATAAGATAAAGAAAGAAATTAAAGATTTTAAAGAGTAAGTGGACAAGAAGAACAATAAGGATTTCCTTAAGGATGTTGCATATAAGAAATTTTTCAAGGGGATCTTCTAAATCAAGGAATATGTTAAGAAAATAAACAAAAATTTAGAGAATATATATGGAGAGGTGAAATATATGAAGGAGAGAGTGAAGTAGGTTATTTCCATTATCAAAGTCACTATTATGAGTTACACCCACAGTTTCAAAACCCCTTAGGAAAACATGAATGAGAAAAAGGATAAAGAGTTATAGGTTGGTCATGATATGAGGATGAGGGAGAAGAAATAAAAATATGAAGAGGACATTGGTAGATTTGAAGAGTGTTACTTTGAATACCAAATTAAATCTCTTAAATATGATTGGGAAGCGATGGAAAGACTATGTGAATTTTTTGGTTTCTAATGTTCTTCTACTAGATCCTATCTTTTCTCTACTAGTTGTAATTATTTTCATTGATGTTTTATTGTAAATATACCCTAGTGTTTTTGTATTGGTATTGTTTCTTTTGTTGCCTATCTCTATTTTTATGGTCAATTCAATATTTGTCTCTCTTTTTTTAGGTTTTGGCATCTATCTAAACCCATAGTTTACTATTAATAAAATATATTTTGAAACCATACAATAAACAAGGATGGAAAAAAATAATTTATATCATTGAATTTTATTTTTTAGAGGTATAACAATGAGGGATCACTAAGGTAGTAAAAATACATAAATAACAAGTAATAGTAAGTTTTGTAAGAACCCGATAAAAAATATAACAAATAAAAACTAAAATCATTCATGATAAGAATATTGACTATTACAATATACTTCAAGGTTGACTACCACCGATAGATCCATATTGATGAGGATTGATATTAAATTAAGTGAAATATTAAATTATTACAATAACTAAGACATGATGATGAATCTAAACACAATATAGATTTTTAAGGGTAAGTTAGAAATATTATGATACCAATTGTTTGTGGGCTAAAGGTCATTGATCCATTCATATTGGTGATGCACCCTACCAAAAATTTGAGGGATACACATGGATAGTTATGGTTATTAATTATGCAAGCTACATTGGATATATAAAATTAGTAAATTATATACTTGAATGAAAAAATATAATCATAATTCAACATGATGCTAATAATGAGAACCAAAATTACAGTGATTCAAAGACCACCAAAAGAATAATGTTTTGAAACACACCACATGACCAATCATAAATATTTTAATAAAAATTAATAGATATGCACAACATCTAGGAATTCATAAAAGGAAATTAAAAATGATTTATGAATAATGATATTATGATAGTTATGATGATGACTTATGGACATTTGATGACATCCCCTACACAAATTTAATCGCCTTATAATTACAACCTCCACACTAGTTCCCACATACATCATATACCATTTTAGGCCTATGAGACTCACATATTCAAAAATCAATGACACACACACACACACACACACACACACACACACACACACACACACTATATATATATATATATATATATATATATATATATATATATATAATGATTGTTATTATGATGACTTGTAGATATTTGATGAAATCCCATACAAAAATTTAATAATAATATCATTAGAACCTCCAAAATATATCCCACATATATCATATGTCATTAAAGGACTACGAGACTCACATAAATCAAAAATAAATGAAATTAATATGTGTGTGTGTGTGTTGAAAAAAAATGAACTAAGTATAACATGTTTGTTAATTACTACATTTAGCTATGTTATTTATTAAATTTTGGTATATCACATATCCTTTTTCATGTGCACTTATATTTCAAAGTATATATGAGTGAGGTAAATGAATAACATGTTATACATGATACATGGATGTACATATGTAAGACATTCCTACACCTAGGGGCCATACCAATGTTGGATGCATCTCATTCCATAGGTTAAATTATTACAGGTTATAATATTTATATTATCTTTCCATTTATCATGTCGAGCTACATTTATTTCTTACATATGCCTTACTCTTAATTATATTATTTAGAGTACTATATTTCATGGATACATTACTTTTCTATGTTTTGATACTTATAGTGTAGAATACCTTGACTTTTTTATCTTCATTATGGCTATTTATTTTTATTTAGGATCCCAACTCATTGATGGACCTAAAGACATAATGTAAACCTACTTGGGCACTTCCCTCCCTTTATTTCCTATGGCATATTAGTCTACCTCATCTACTTTGGGTTATTTAGAAGGTAAGGAATGATAACATTTTTTCTAACAAAGGGATCAACATCAGATCCATCTTCCTAAACTTGTGCTTTGTTATCTCATATAATTGACATGCATTATCTAGACATCAAAATTATGTTACACATGTGCATAATTCCATGTGTCAAACCCCCCTTGAGCCCCTTTTAATAATTAGCCTTCATGACCCATGTTTTTACCCCTCACACATTTAATTAATTTAAAATATTTAATTAAGTTAATTAAAAACAACTTATGCCACCTTACCTAGCCACCTCATCCTAAGACTAATTATTATCCTCTAATTCACCTCAAGACTTAGTCCCCTAATCCTAACTACCTATGACTTGTTCTCACCCCAAACATAAATTAATAACTAACTACATCCTTCTTAACCTCGCATTTCTACCATTTCCTAATAGATACCACACTTGGCATGAGAAAGAATAAAAAATAGGATAAAAATATCCCTTTTACTTATTCTCATGCCATTGACATTCATCAACCCATGGTTGACATTGGTGAGATCACCGACATCAGTTACTTAAGCCAAATTCCAATCTAATATTCAGGTCAGTAGAAATCAGAAAAACTCAGTCATTCACATATAGGCTTTAGCGTTCAACTTTCTATGTCCAGGCTTACTGTTACTCTACACAAATCAATCTAGATTAGGAATTGATATTTTATATAGATCTTGGATTCTTCTAAACCAAAATAATGTGCTTATCTTTCTTGTTCACATATTTCTTCATAATGCCTCATCAGAACCATCTATCTGGCACTCATGGTTCATCTATTTCACCAGCTAAGTATATCTCTATGTTTTTTAATCTCTTTAAATAGTAATTTTACAATTACTTTACAATATATTGTTTATCATTTTACAAACATCTTGACTCTCCATATAGAGGAGTTTTAAAACTCCTTTACCTATTTTCCTCTACTCCAAACATACCAACCTTCTTTCTAGACCCACCTAAGTCTTACCCACTCCCTTACGACTCTTCCCAACCTTATAAACCTGACCAACATCTACCTCCTAGCTCATAAAAATATTTTACAACCTCCTAGAAACCTATTGCCCCTATCAACATCATTCACATAACTGACATTAGTCATATATCCTTATCAATATTGGTAGCCTAATCAACATTGATGACTGTATATTTCCACTAATTTCCCTAAGCCTGCCCAAACAACCTCCAAAAGCACCAATAACTCACATTGCTTGTACTATGTCACTCTCTACTACACTCAAACTGAAAGAATGGTAAAAATATCTCTCTCTTTCATTTTGTTATCTATTACTATTTTTTTTCAAAAAGTGGACTATCATCCCTAAGGAAGTTTGACACTTCCAAGAACAAGCGTGTAGCTTGGCAGCCCACTCATATATCTACTAACAAATATATTGGTGGTTGTTCTTTCTTATTCATAGGTAGTCCTCCCTAGCCAAAGAGGAGTGCTCAAAATCATTTGGATATGGAGTGTAACCAATCTAGGTTCTCTCTAATCTCTAATCTTACCCTTCATCTATGTTTCTCCTTAAACATCAAATATATTCAAAATTTAGTGAAACATTTCTAGCATGCCCAATGGGACTTTGGAGTTTTCCTTGGGTTCATTGCTTGTTTTAAGCATTCATATAGGTGCATTATAGTGAAAATTTCATTCCTTACACTTTTTCCCTCTCTTTTTCCTCATAATTAAATATTCAACATTTTATTTTAAGTTTAAAGGAAATAAACTAAAATTTCTTCTTCCTTGCCAATATTCTCTTTATTTTGCCTCTAAAATAAGCTTATCATTTTTATTACAAGTTAAAAATAATCTCTTCTTTATCTCTTTCTTTCATGTACATAAAAATAATTAAATTCATTTTCTTCTCCTATTTCATCATTATTTTCATTCAAATTGAAACACTTCAAATTTGGGTTTAAAACTTACTACACTTCATTGTTTGCTTGCTACATATTGTCTCACCTAGTTAATTACAAGCATTATGAATGAATCATAGTACATCAATGTTACACAACTAGATTACACTCACAAAAATAAACATATAAACTTATCTAAGACATGGCCCATTAGGATTTCATCACCTGGTGGATTACCTTACCCTACCCAGCCATCCTACTTGGATTTCACCACCAAGAGGAGAACCCACTCCATTCTCTGGTGATTATAAACTCTAAATAGAAGGTATATTTTGGCTGAGAAACCTAGCTTGGATTCAAGTCTATGAAGTTTAGGGAATAATCTCCTATAACAAGCCATGATCTTCATCTGACATAGATTTCCTCTTGAGCAACAAAACTAAATTGAAACCAACTCTAGATTGCCTTCTAGTACCTTCAATAACCAAATTCTCTACTCACTATCTGATTAAGTTATAAGCCAACATGAGACTAAAATTAATCTCTAGGAGTTAATAATTAGTGGTTTTATGTTCTTTTTCTACTTTTCTATTACCTTTTGTATTTTGGAGTTGGGAAGGATATTTTTCCATTGATTTACAAAATCAACACCATTTATAATGCTCAAGTTGTATTTTTTGAGTGTTTATCCTCCTTATATAGACCTCTTACATCCTCTATTTTACCTATATTTTGCTTTTAGGTTTTTAAAAACATTGGAATTTTCATTTCCCAAGACTCCATAGTAATCGACATTGGTTAAACCCATCGACATCAATAGATTTTAACCTATCAACATTTGTCAAGTGATCGACGTCGATGACTGTGTAAATTTGTTATTTTTAGTTTGCTTAAAACAATAAGCTATGATAACCTATCTATCTTCACCCAAACCTAGTTTTCCCTTATACTATCACTAATATAAAGTATTAATACTATTTATACTTCTTATTTCATGGTATTGATGTGAAGCCAAGCTAAAATTATTGCCAATTACGTAAGCTAGAAACCACTTCCACCTTCCCCTCTTGTTGTTGATTCTATCATGGAGCATAATTTAGATATAGATCATACTCTTATCCCTAATACAATTCCCATTGTGCCTGAAGGAGATAAATATTTTGCTAAATTTCTTGATTGTAATGTGGTAGCCCTTCAGCATTGCCTTGCCATGAGCCAAACCTACAATTCTTTAGGTGACCCATTATATGGTATGAAAACTTCTCTAATGGAAACAAATTTAGTTTTATCTCTCTCAACTATGTTCCCCATGGTTACCCAAACCATCACTTTGATAGGTAACCCAACCATTAACAATGTCAAAAGTTTAGTATGGCCAATTACCCAATCCCACCTAAACCCTGTCATGATTTCATTGACTTCACAACCACAAGCAGTTCAATCAAGTCTAACCCCATTTTAGAATTAGGTGGTACCCATCCCATCTACTCTTATATATATAATTAAATGAATAACAACTCTCCCTTCACCAAGTATAACCATGCCAACAACCCAACCTATAATAATAACATCCAACTAAAGCATAATCTCTAACCTAGTGGGATAATCCCCTTTCATTTTTGCCCCTAGCCTATGACTCACTACCCCTATGTTACATTAACACAACCATAACAAGCTATGTCATATTCTCCCTCTACCTCTTATCAAGTTACCTGTAACTTAGGGGGTATCTCCCAAACCAATCCTCCTCTAGACCTCATTAAATGTTGATGTACAAGATGTCTAATCTTGAGACATCCATGTTAGGTTCAAAGAATGTGTTATCTTATGATCAAATATGGAATGATCCCATCTATCCTTCTATTCCAATTCACCCTTATCCAAGCCAATGGGAACTCCCCAAATGTACTTGTTTCTAGAGTAAAGAGGACCCATAATATCATTTGTGAGCATTTAGACATGCTTTTTATTTAATAGGGCATGATGATGCATTACTACTTTGCACCTCTCCTATGTCTCTTTCGGGTGCTACCCTAGATTGGTATAGCTCTATAACTTAGCACTCCCTTTTCTCATTTTCCCAAATCACAGAATTATTCCTAGACCATTTCTCTATTAAAATTTCTAAAAAGGTTTCTATTATGGACCTTTATTCTATTAGACAATTTGATGACTAGTCTATTACATATTTTATTTCTCATTGGAGAGGCTTAATCAATAAACTCTCCTTATCTTTACCCCAACCTAATCTTATTGATCTCTTCTCAAAGGCATGTGTTAAACACATTTTTTCCACACTATGAGTACAAACTTTCTACACATTTGATGAAGCCTTTACAATGGTGCAAAAACTCAAGATTCAAGCAATAAATGAAGACAGAGTCAAGTTATGTAGTAAGAATGCCTATTCCAAATCAAATGACTCCTCTTCTTCTAAAACTTCTCCTTCTAACCAATAATATAAAAGCTCTACCAATGTGGTGGTCATTAAGTTATCTTCTTCCATAACCACAAACCAATTTAATTCCTCAACCTCACAAAATCCGACCAAGCAATTCCAACAACGATATGAACAAAGATAATACACTCCCATTGGGGAGTCATATACTTCTATTTTGGAAAAACTATTGCAATAGGGAGCCATAATCCTTCCTCAAATCAATCCTCCTATAAATTTTGATCCCTCCCATCCTATTCCTACTTGGTATAATGAGGATGAGTTTTATGGCTACCATCAAGTCAAAGTCCACAATTCTAATAACTATAAAACATGCAAGAACATTATTCAAGACATGTTTGACAGGGGTGATCTCATCTTTGATAACCCTTATGTGCCTACTAATCAAAATATGGATGTGTTCAAACAACCTTTTCCTAACTATTCACCCAATCAAAATATTGTTTATAACATGACTAATTACTCATGTGATCATAATATCCATATGGTTAATATGGTCTTTCCTTTACCTCTAGTCCAACCTCTCCCACAACAGGAGGCACACATTTTACCTGCTCCTCCCTTGTAATCAGTGGAATTTGTTTTTTCCTTTCTTCCTACTCAGGTAGAATAACCTACTTCACCTATTCCACTCCCACATAAGGAAGAACCTCCTTTACCACTCATTTTTCCACACAAGGAGCCTATATTTCTAGTTCTTATTACACCAATGTTACCTATGCTCTTACCGCTTAAGGACCATGCCTTACTTGTTCCTCAACTACATGTTAATGGGAACATCATTCCTATGTTATACCCACTTGAGGAACCATATTCACCTACCTCTTATTCAATGATATAAATAATTACCCCACCCACTCCTCCTTTGCACCTAAAAGAGCCAGTGTTATCTACTCCTACATCAGATGAGAGACCTATTGTTCCTACTTCAATTCAACCAATTTTGCCACTTTTTTTACCTATGTAAAATCACACTTTACCTATTCTTTACCCACATTTTTAGGTAGAAATTATACCTATGCTCTACCCCCTTAAGGATCCTTCTTTACCTACCTCTCCTCCACCTGTAGAAGACCATGCCTCTTCTCCCATCTCTATTGAAGAAGACCCTATTATGACTCTTTCTCATATTTAGCCCAAGGTAGTAGAGTCCAATAATTTCCCTCATTATAAATCACTTAAGCCTTCTAAAGAATAAGTTGTAAGGCTTATGTTAACTTTATCTAAAACCTTTTCATGGTTAGTGAGAAATCTATAATTTATTGACTCCATGAAGATAGATCATGTAGCATTTTGGGATTGACTTAAAACTCCTTATCCTAAAATTAATGTCAACCTTTAACACCAACCCTCTCACTACCCTTTACCCTAAGTCTTTGACAAAGTTAGAGATTCTTCACCAAAATCACCATAAGCTCATCCTTCTATGTCAAAGCCCTCACCCTCATAGGTGTCTTCCACATTAAAGTAGATCAAGTCTTTAGGTGTTTAATTAGTCTCTAATCTAATTTATCTACATGTGAAATTAGATTTGACTCTCTAACCATAAGTTGGAGTTTCACAACCTAAACTAAGGAATAATGTTAATCTTCCTAGATCTCACCAATCCTTCCCTCTTCCACCCTTAACTTTTTCATTAATTTTGGGACCACATCCCTCTACTTTAGTTAGAGTATCATTGATCCAATCGAAAAAAAAGGATAAGTTACCTTCACTACTACCCATGCCACTTATTAGGCCTTTCACATCTAACACCATTATACCTAACACCAATAAAGTGTCAAAAAAACATGTGGCTCCATCACCACCTAAAAAAGTGCCATACAAAATCACCCCCATGACTCCTAAACCTAAGAAGGTGTCCACTCCTATTACAACAACATGTGTTATCCCACTTGCTGACTCTCAAATATTTTTCCTATGCTAGTTGTTGTAATCATCCATAATAACTCTTCCTCCCATTAATCCTTATATCCCTCTTAGACCAAATCCATCTTAGTTCAATGATACATAAGTGTGTCTATATCATCATTCACCTAAACATGATACTAAGAGTTGTAAAGCTCTCATAGTAGTCATTTGACAACACTTTAATATCAACACTCTATTTTTTGATACTCCCATTAACCTTCTTTCCATTCCACCCATAGAATCCATAATTACTCATACCATTCCACCTGAATTCAAACCTAAAGATGTTGTCATACCCCCTTTGCCACCTCCTTTACCTATGTTTCAGATCAACATGGTTAATGTGGCCATTCAATCACAAAATCAAAATGATAAAGGTAAGAAAAAGGTTGTTACCCCTTGGGTTCATACCTTCTCAAATGACACTCCTCCTCTAAATCTCAAGATTTCCATCTTGGGTGTCTTAAAGCCAACATCTTCAAAAGTTATTCAAAACTCAATGCTAAAACAACTTCACCAAACCCATCTAAAAATATCCTTATATGAGTTAATCTAAAACTCACCCTAACATCATCAAGCTTTGATTAGTGCTTTACAAGTGGTTAAGGTACAGCCTAATGATCCCCAACCTCTTGTAGCTTTAGTCATCTCTCTTAACACCATCTCCTTGATTTCCTTTAATGATTCATAAATACCACTTTAACACCCTAAAGATTAGGATTCTACCCTTTTTATCACTACATATATCGATCAAACTCATGTCAAAATATTCATGATCGATGGGGGAGCAAGTATTAATATTATCTCCACCCATGCCTATAAAGAGCTATCCCTTCCCAAAAATTTCATGTCTCAAATTGATGTGGTGCTCTGCTCCTTTAATAATAGCATAGCTACTATGGTGGGTATTATTGTCTTTCATATCTGTGTGGGTCCCTATATAATTTTTGAGCTCTTCTATGTTGTAGAAGGAGATTTACAATATAGCATACTTCTCAAACAACCTTAGATACATGTTATGGCCTGTGTACCCTTGACTTTGCATCATTGCATCAAGTTTGAGCACAATGGGCAAGTGCATGTTATTCTTGTTGACCTACCTCCTTTCAAAACATGAAATATGACTTATAGCCCCAATGATGTTCTCATTCCATTAAAGACATAATCTTCTCCATATGATAATTCTAAAGCTTCCATAATCTCTACTAACTTGATTATATAGATACTGGTAACACAAATTCTTAACAAATACCCCATGAAGGAAACTTTCAAGTGTTTTTCACTCAAATAATATCATTTGTTGACACTCAACATGTTCCATACTCCACAAGAGTACCATACTCCACAATAGTATGAAAAGCTTCATCTACACCCCAATTATGATCCCCATATTGGGATGCTCATCACATATGGTCCCCCTAACCTTAAAACTAATTTCACATATGGGAGAATTGATTGGGATCCCACTGTCAACAATTCATCCTCTTCACCACAACCATTTACCTTTGAATTCTCTTTCCTGAGAAATAATAGCTTCATTCACACCTATCTTTATAGGTGTGCCTAGAAAGGATTTGATTTGGGTCATTATGAGTAGGGTATTCATATGCCTATTGAATATCCCACCAATAAAACCATTGAAAATGCCAAAAATTAGCATGGAGTGGGTTATGGAGTGGGTTATGATGAACCAACTAAACTCACCAAAACTTCTCATTTAATAATTATCGAAGAGCTCGTCTCTCTTTCTCCATCCTCTCCTTCACTATCACCTACCAAATTGGAGGTATCTATACCTCCTAATTTTATTTTATTTTATTTTTTAATAAATTCCATCCATTTAGGCCCCCTCACCTATCATTGGGGTAAGGAAACAAGGTCCCTTCCTCTCATTCATCCTAAAAGGATTGATGAAGACTCTCCCACTATCAACACTATCTAATGTCAAGATGGTGGCGTTAAGCTCACATGCATGGGTGTAGATGATTCCTATATCCAATGATCACTCCCATCCAAAACACAAGCTATGTTAAATGAATTAACCATTGAAATTAATTTTCCATCTCATGATAACCCCCATGTCCTTAAGATTGGCTAGTCTTTGGATTCCTCTAAGCAAGTAAATTATGCCACATTTCATAATGATCATAGCAAAGCCTTTGATTCATCTTATAATGACATGCTTGGTATTGACCCCTCTATTATCACCCATAACATTATCACCAATCAAGATGTTAAACCTATTAAGCAAAATCTTTGTAAAATTCAACCTCATATTGTTCTCCTTGTCAAAGAAGAGCTCCAATGCCTCCTTTTTATTAACTTTATTCAAACCATTGACTACCCACAATTGTTTTCCAATATTGTTATTATCACAAAAGTGATAGGGGGAATCTACATCTACACTAAAGTTTATGACCTAAACCTTGTTTTTCTAAAGGATGACTTCCCTTTGCCAAGTATTGACCAACTAGTAGATCTAACAGTTAGCCATGAGATGCTATCACTTATGGATGGGTTCTCAGGTTACAATCAAATCTTGTTTTCTCCTAAGGATGAACACAAGACAAATTTCATTACCCCATGGTGGAATTTCTATTATTAGGTCATGCCCTTCATTCTAAAGAACACTAGTGCCACCTACCAACACACCATGACTTATATCTTCCATGATTTCCCACACAAAATTATGGAAGACTACATGGATGACCTAATTAGAAAGTATAAACTTCACCAAGATCACTTGATAATTCTCAAAATCATATTGAATCATCTCCTCTAATATAACATTTGACTAAAACCAAAGAAATGGGTCTTTGGTGTCCTTTTCAGTAAGCTCTTAAGCTTTATCATTTCTTTTCATGGTATTGAAGTCAACTCTGCTAAGGTTTGAGAAATACTAGAGATGCATCCACCTACTAATATCAAACAACTCCATAGCCTACAAGGCAAGCTTTAGTCAATCTACCATTTCATCTCCCAATTTTTAGATCATTGCTAACCCTTTCACCATCTCCTCAAAAAATATGTCTCCTTCCATTATAATATATATTGTCAAAAAGCCTTTGATGCACTCAAATGGTATCTTCTTTCCCCACTAGTTCTTATTCCACCTAAGGAAAACTAGTCTTTCTACCTTTACATCTCTATAATAGACCATGATTTGGGTGCTATGATAACACATCAGGATGATCACCATCAAGAAAAAGTGGTTTAATACATAAGCCACACCCTTATTTATTATGAAACTCAATATACATATACCGAAAAGCTTTGTCTCACTTTGGTCTTTGTATCTTCCAAGATCTATCATTACCTCTTAAATCATAAAACCTACATCATCACCCATATTGATCCCCTCTAATTCATGCATTCCAAACCATATCATAACCAACAAGTAGCTTAGTGGCTCATGATCCTTGATAAATTTGACTTGAAATTTATTCAACAAAATTCTATCAAGGGGAAAACAATCACTAACCAGTTGGCTGCCACTCCTTTACCTGAAAACAAACCTTCAAGCCTCAAATTACTTGATAAATCTATCATAATTCTCTCCACTAATGACATCTCCTATCAAATTATGATGTTATTTGATAGATAAAAATGTCAACATAGTGGGGGTGTGGGGGTCATCCTCATTCCTCTTGGTGCTGAGCTTATGCCTTTGTCATTTAAACTAGATTTTGAATGTACTAATAATATAGATAAATATGAAACTTTGATCTTAGGGCTTCAAATGTCTATTTTCTTGGGTGTCAAATTAATAACCATTTTTAGTGACTCTTAGTTAGTGTTTAATTAGGTTAATGGCTCTTACTTGTGAAAAAAATAAATTCTAAAATGATATAAACATTGTGTAGATACACTATTGGAATCATTCGACTCTTACCTATTTCAGATTATTCCTTGATCTATAAACAAGTTTTCTAACACAATGGCTTCTCTTGCTTCACACACGCTCTTCACCTTCTTCCTTAAAAATCTATGTCACTATACATCACTTAACATTGCCCTCCTATGCATCAACTAACATCCTTTTTATCATCAATGTAACACATAACCCACATGAATTATGGTACAATCAACTCATAGATTACCTCTCCTTTTATATTACCCCTTTTGATCTCTCCAATAATGGGATATGTTCCTTCATTAAATGTGTCACTCATTATCCTATGTTAGGGGGACTTCTCTATAAGTGAGGTTTTGATGGTCTTCTCCATAGATGCCTCACTTGTACTGAGATACCCTTCACCATTAAGGAAGTTGATGATGGGATTTATGGTGGACATTTCAATGGCAATATATTTTCCAAACATATCCTTCAACTTAGCTACTATTGGACCATACTCCATCAATATTATAGTGATTATGTTTGGCATTGATTCAAATGTCAACAACATGCTAACCTCCTTCATGTTCCAAGTCATGCCTTACAATTCACCAAAGTCTTCTATCCCTTCTCCTAATGGGGTTTAGATCTAATCAATGAGATTAACTCTCATTTATCTCTCTGTCACCATTCCATCATTACTGATACTAAATACTTCACCAAGTGGGTTAAGGCAATTCATCTTATCTCCATTAAGGCTAATAAAATTGTTGATTTTATCAACCATGAGATCATATATCATTTTGGTATCCCCCATAAAATAATAACAAACAATGGCAAATATTTCAAAAACAAGACTGTCTAAAATCTTTATGACACCTATAGAATCAAATTAAGCTTCTCATCACTATTATATCCATAAGAAAATGGATAGGAAAAATATTCTAACAAAACCTTAACCAAAATCCTCATGAAGGTAGTCAACAATACTGGCAAGTATTGGCACACACACATTCCCTTTGCTTAATGGGTTTACCATACTAGCATTCAAACCCCTACAAGTGCTACATCTTTTTCCTTGGTCTATGGGATGGAAGTTATTTTGCATCTTGAGGTCTAGATTCCTTCTCTTCACATCTCTCTATAAGACATACTTACTAACAATGGATTTTTCCAAGAACTTTTGGCTCAACTTGAGTTTCTTGATGAACGTCATCTTATAGCCCTCAACCACCTCCAAATCTATCAAGAGTGTATCAAATGCACTTAAAAAAAATTCTCAAGGAGTGAGATTTCAATATCAAAGATCTCATCTTAAAGTAAAATCAACATGTGATGAACATGGAGAAAAGCAAATGGGATAAATTTGTTCCTAATTAGCTTGGACCCCACATCATAACTCACAAGTATGGTTCAAGAACTTATCACTTGTCTTCTCTCGAAGGAAAGCCAGAACCCAAGCCTTTAAATGCTTTTCACCTCTAACCATTCTTTTTTTAATCATGTGATGCTTTACCTTGTGTTTTACTTGAGCTCATCTTTTGAGCAACCTTATTACATTTATCTCCCTTCCTCTTAACCCTTATTCCTACACACATAGTTAACCTATGAAGTGATATGGTTTTACCTTCAAAGTGGAAAACCTCTAAGCCTCTATAGTCCTATCCATGACTAAATTCAAAAAAATAAAAAGTTAAAAAAATCAAATGGGATACATAAAAAAATTATAATCTCTTAGATCATGCTTCTCAACATATACTACTCCCTTGAAGAACAACTATTAAAAATCAAAAACAAAATCTTAGACCACTCCCATGAAGGATGGCTAAGTTAAGATTTGTTATCAAGGTAAATAATGACTAAGAAGCTTCTCATATTGATCAGATTCATATGAACTTAACACAACCAAAAATCCCATTATAGGATTCTCACATTGATTAGCTTACACACACACACAAAAAAAAAAAAAAAAACTTTAAGTCATAGACTTGGCTATAGTAGCTCTCAGGTCACCCACAGAAGGTTCATACCATCCCCAATAAAAATGTTATGCTACCTAAAAACTCTCATTCCTTTTACCCTTTTTCCCTCATACTCTTTCAAGGGACTTTAAATTCACATAACATAAGGTGAGTATGACGCTTCTCTAACAAACAAATGGTCAAATGATGCAAAGCATGAAAGAGGCTCATACTCTTGAGCCTATTTATGTTGTGATTATGGTCTTTGATAATACACAAGAATCATGCCTCTTTCTTTCCCATCCCAATCACATGTCAGTTTCTCTTTTTAGATTTCATCTCAAAAAAATATTCAATCATCGTCTCACCTTTCTACCAATTTTTCTTGATTCTTAGAGTTATGTGTTTAACACATATCTATCTCAAATAGCTACCCAAAACCATAATAAAAATAACAAACCATTTCTCATGATAAATCTACCACATATGCAACCATAGTTTCTATAAACAATAATAAATAGAAAATATATCAATCGTACACCATTTATTTTAAGCATACACCATCACAAATATGGAAAAATGCTGTAATAAATTAACATACCCAGCCCATTAATTTTAAGCATATAACATATCTCTCTAAAAAAAGGTACATCTCTCATCTTCAACTCACAAGCTGATGTGTATACAAAATATATAACAACATCAATAACAAAATTTGGCACTCAAAATACTCAAGGCTATAGTCATGGTCATGAAGAAGCAATATCATCACCATTCTTAGCTTGTCTGTGCTTGTATGACTTAGAAGCCATGTCACATGTCACTAATATCTAAACTCAAAATACATCTAAATATATGGGAACTCTCTGATGGCCCTCTCATAGTATGCAATCTCATCTAGAGCAGTGTTGTACCTCATTAGAGATATAGTCTATGATGGACCCATCACACCTACTGTAGGACCCTATACTGGTCCTTGTGGTGGAGGAAGAGGATTAGCCTATCTTTTTGCTCTCAAACTATCCCTCTCTACTATTAGTGTAGTAACTTATCATTTTAATTACTTGACCTATCCTTGTAATGCCACAACCTACCCTTGTAAGACCAATACATGTGCTTATGTTATATCTTGGGCCTATATTGTCACATCTTAGGCCTATACTACTACATCTTGTGATTTTACCACTACATCCCAAGCCTGTAAGATCGATTCTCTCTCTCTCTCATCACTCCCTATAAATTTGATGGTGTCTTCCTGACCTAAACCATAGGATGCAAACATGTCCACTAAGCAAGATAAGCCTATGTATCCAAGATCTACTACACCTAGGCCTACTAGTAGCTCCTCAAAATATGGCCCATATGTCTCTTAGGGCAAGGGTAGGAGTGCCTCTATATCATCCCTCCTATATCAAGGAAAGGTAGGAGGCACATCTTGTAACAAGTTAAACTATCTCTTGACCTGTGTCATGGGTATCAACTCTAGCTCTCCAACTCATCTCCCTTTGACCCATAACATGCTATATAAAATGACAAGCTACTCTACCTACCCTCTAAATGTAGGGTATGTTAGATAGGGCCTCTAAACAATATCTATTGAAATAAATCCCTCTATCATACACCTATAATACTTAATGTCTTGTATTATGTTGTCTACTCATGTTTCGACCATCACCTCTCTCCATCATCTAAACCCAACCCTAAAACTAGTTTTAATCATTGTGGGTAGCCCCAATGGTTATGTCACCATAATGTGCTCATATTCCCAATAATGGAGTAAACTCTCAATGCACAAACTATACCATCATCATAGCCTCAAACCCCACAACTCTCTATATAACTATGCCAAAAAAATTGGTCCCCATGCATATACAATCTATTGCTCAACCATTTGTGCTAACACACCTATCAATGCAATAGGAAATATCCCACCATTTTCATCTAGTAATTCATATATTTTAATCCTTATCATCATCAAGATACTCAACTGATGTTGCTCCTCATTAGTAGTGTACAATGGATCATATGCAAAGCTCATTGAGTGATAGGTCACCTTACTAACATGCTTTCCAAATAATGTAACCATGTAAATATCATGATCCTCTCTCAAAAAAGAGAAGATCTCCTCACCCTAGAGTGGTAATCATAAAATCCTGTACATGTCCTCCTATGTCACTATCAACTCTCTCATAGGTAAATATAAGGTGTTGGTGGTGTGATCCCACCTCTCTATCAATGATATCATAAAATTAACATCACACATAATCCAATAATATCATCTCACTCCTCATAAACCTATGGATACCATGTTCTCCCACTCATATAGGGTGGCATCCCTCCTTATCTATGTCAGTAGATTAGTAGCCAATCTCGTAATGTCAACTCCTACCTAGCTTGCATCCATACACACAAACCTCAAGTCGCATACTTTCCAATATAAACCTCCACCCTTTTTTCCCTTCTCTCTATGACAAATACATTAGCCTGAGGCCATCAACCAGGCTATATAGGTAATACTCAGTCAACATGGGGTCCTCTAGAATTAGATTGGCCATATACCCACCTAACTATCTAACCTATTAACCCACCTAAACCCTAGGTATAATTACCTATCTCTCAACCCTAGGTCTAATTACCTATCTCTCAACCCTAGGCTTCACTACCTATCTCTCCGCCCTATGCCCACTTCTTATATCTAAAATATAATCCCCATGGCCTATATTTTAAACTCTTGGCCCCATGGCCTATATCTCACACCCTTGACTCTATGACCTATCTTTTAATCCCTAGGTCCCATGACCTATTTCAACCTACATTTTCCTAACCACTTCCCTTAACAAATTTTTAACCATACCTCACCCCTTTTCCCTACACACTGGAAGAACTACATTGGCCTAAGCCCCTTATATGGGATGTGTAGGTAGAACTCAGTTGACACAAAGTCTTATGAGGCTAGCTTAGCCATTAAGCTAGTTGACTAACTCAATTGGGGATCCAAAATTAGCCTTTTCTCTTATTTTGGGGTTTTTAAGGTAACTTACATTGGTCTTCTATGTTGATATTAGCACTTTGTGTCAATCAACATTGGTGCTAGTGTTGGCTGATGTTAGTGCACCCCGTTGACATCGATAACTAGACTGAACAACCCATTTCCTAACTTTAAGTTTTTCCCTAAAAACTATGCCCAAACCCATCTCAAATTATCCTAAACATACCCTCACCCCATTTCCTACCCATCTAATCACATTTCCCCCCCAAACATCAAATTTAGACTAAAATAACAAATTAACAAACTTAAATTCAAAATTAACTTGAAGAGGATCTTAGCTCATCTCTCCATGTCCTCTAGGCTGGAATAGCTAGCACTTGTGCTGGTACACCTCCAGTTGGGTCCCCTCCTAGCTCTACCATCTCACTAACACTTAGATCTATTTTTTTCTCCAATATAATTTTACAAATGAGTTTTGGTGGGCCGCCAAACCCCTTTTTATTAGGTTTGGTCACCCACCAATATTGGTAGTCTTGACCTAATATGCTAATGTTATTAATACTTACTATCGACATTAGTGGCATAACTAACATTAGTAACCTCAACATTAGATTTTTTAATCCCAACCACCACCCTTTAGACTACACCCTTAGTCTAGGGAAACTTGGAGATTACATATATCTCCCTAACCATGATAACTAACCTCGGAGATCACATATATCTCCCTAACCATGATATCCAACCTTGGAGATCACTTAAATCTCCACCCATGATGACTCTAACTAGAGATCATGAATATCCCCTTAATCATTGACCATTTTGAACCAATCTTGCATTTCTTGTCTTGAATGCTTATGATACCTTACTATAGTTGGATATTATACACATGCATGTATATTAGGTGTTTTGGATCATGACCAAGCTAGTCCTATCACCTATAACCTTTTGTGTTTACTAAGAGTACTTCCTACCTCAAATACCTAGAACACATAAACCATTAGAGCTATAACTTTGATCATTTTAACCATATCAGCTATCACTAATAAGATATGCTTTATTTATTTCTATCTGAGTACTCCTCACCTTTTAACTATTATTAATTGTGTCAACTATAACTCATAGTAGTATAAATGTAAGTAGTAATGTTACCACACTCTCACTCAACATTCACCCAAGCACTTAACTCCTTATCAAATCGATACTTGATTCCAAATTCTCCTCCATCAATTCCCATTTGAGGGGGAATACTTCATCTAATACTTAGAGCATCTAAATCCTATTTTTGTTTGTAACTTGTCAGTACAAATTACAAGACAAAAAGGGGAAAATTTAGACACCAAAATTATGTTACACACATGTGTAACTCCCTATGTTGAAACCCCCCTTGAGCCCCTTTTAATAATTAGCCTTATTAACCCATGTTTTCACCCCTCACACATTTAATAAATTTAAAATATTTAATTAAGATAATTAAAAACTACTTATACCACCTTACCTAGCCACCTCATCCTAAGACTAATTCTTACCCTCTGAGTCACTTCAAGACTTAGTACCTTAATCCTAACTGCACATGAATTATTCTCACCCCAAACATAATTACTAACTAACTACATACTTCTTAACCTCATATTTCTACCATTTCCTAATAGATAACACACTTGGCATAAGAAAGAATAGAAAATAGTCTAAAAATAGCCCTTTTACCTATTCTCATGCTACTGATGTCAGTCAACCCATGACCAACATTAGTTGGATCATCAATTTTAGTTTCTTAAGCCAAATTCAAATCTAATATTTAGGTCAATAGAAATGAGAAAACTCAATCATTTTCATATAAGCTTTAGCATTTAACTTTCTATGTCTAGGTTTACCATTACTCTACACAAATTAGTCTAGATTAAGAATTAATATTATACACAAATCTTAGATTCTTATAAACCAATAACACATGCTTGTCTTTCTTATTCACCTATTGCTTCAACACACCTCATCAGAGCCATCTATTCATCACTCATAGTTCATCTATTTCACTAGCCAAGTATATGTCTATGTTTTGTAATCCCTTTAAATAGTCATTTTACAATTACTTTACATTATATTGTTTATCATTTTATGAATGTATTGACTCTCCCTATAGTAGATTTATAAAACTCCTTTGCCTATTTTATCTAATCCAAACATACTAATCTTCTATTTAGACCCACCTGAGTCTTACCCACTCCCTTACGACTCTTTCCAACCTCATAAACCTGACCAACATCTACCTCATAGCTCAAAAAAATCTCTTCTAACCTCCTAAGAACTTATTTCCCATATCTACATTGGTCACATAACTAATGTTAGTCATATATCCTTACTGACATTAGTAACCTAATTGACATCAATGATTGTATATCTCCACTAACCTCCCTGAGCCTACCCAGACAACCTCTAAAAGCAACAATAACTCACATTACCTGCATTGTGTCACTCTCTACTACACTCAGACTATAAGAACAATATGAATATCTCTCCCTTACTTTATCTTTCATTTTTTTATGCATTACCATTTTCTTTCAAAAAGTGGACTATCATCCCTAAAGAAGTTTGACAATTCCAGGAACAAGTGCATAGCTTGGCAGCCCACTCATATATCCACTAATAAATATTTTGTTGGTAGTGCTTTCTTATACGCAGGTAGTAGTCCCTAACCAAAGAGGAGTGCTCAACATAATTTGGATATGGAGTGCAACCAATCTGAGTTCTCTCTAATCTCTAATCCTACCCTTCATATTTATTTCTCCTTAAACATCAAATAGATTCAAAATTTAGTGAAACACATTCCCACCAAAAGATGAGGTCTAATGATATCATGTTGAGGTTTCCATCCTTTAGATTTGGAAATTTTCTAAAGTTATATAAATTCCCAAATCTTTAGCTATCAGATGATCTACCAAGTGGTTGCATCCTTTACCTAGTTGGTTGAAGCTCAACTTTAATAGAGACTCAAAAGATAATCCAAGAAATGCTAGAGGGGGGGTGTTACCATAGATCATGAAGGGCATATAGTAGTATCCTTTGTGGGTACCCTTGATATTCAAACCAATCATGTGGACAAATAAATGGCTACACTTTGGGGAGTCCAACTTGCTTCTTGATCCCAAAAAACCAAGTTGGCTATTAAGGGGGACTTGTTCAACATTTTCAATGCATTATCAGGTCAAATCAATCCATCCCATACTATCAAACACATCATAGCTGATTTTAGGTGGTTCATAGCTTATGTTGGTGAGGTTTTTATTAAGAATATATTCAAGAGGAAAACTTCACTATGGATACCCTTTCCAACTTTGGAGTTGGATACCACTCATTGGTTAAATGGGAAGGAACCTATAGCCTATCAACTCATTTATTAAACATAATGAAAAATGATTCAATTTGCACATCATCATAGCTTGGAGAGATTATTATGTGTTTTAATTCATGTTTGATCATGTGAATCTCTAATCCCATTTTATGTAATCATTTTTAAAAATATATACATATCACAAAAATTGGCATAACTACCACAATAAAATATTCTATAAACCCAAATTTTGAGGAGTAGAAGGATAAAACTTCTACCTAAAACTAGAAGAATAAAAACTTATAGGAAATGGGAGTTGACAAAGATAGGTTATAACCTATCTCCTACATTGAATTTTATGGAAAAAATGGATCTATAATAAATTTTGAAAGGGAGGATTAACATAATTAATGCTAAGAATCATAGGGTGTGATGAGGAGCTATCAAAGTACTTTGTGATAGCCTATAGAAAAGGAATGTTAGGATGCAAGGTATAGAAATAGTGGTGACAGAAAGAAACTAGAATTAATTTATAGGTTATTCTGTATAAATTTAGTTTTGAATATATAAAAGAAGGGATTATTGAGGTAGGATATACCTTGTTGATGTCCTAAAATCTATGTTTAGATAATGAAGTATCTAACATTAGAAGGTAATTTCACCCTAATATTTTCCCATCATTTTATATTATTAAATCACTTCCATGAATTTTATATTATTTTACCTTTATATCTCTTGAAAATAATTGGAAAACATATCTTTCACTTACCAGATAAGTCAAAAAAATGATATTTTCACTAAGGATTGATTTTCTTGTTATTTCAACATAGAAAACCCCTACACGATAAACCCATCCTTAAAATCCCAATGGAAGACACTTCTAATGAGTAATATGGGATTTTATACAAGGAATATGATTATATAACCCTTAATTATCCCAAACCCACCTCACATTCCAAAACATAAATTTTCCCACAAATTTTTTGGATATTACTCCAACTTATGTGGTCAAAAAACCCAAAACCATGACCATTTTGTGGAAGGAGGAAGATGGTAATAAGGGAAAAAGGTATGAAAATTGGATGAATTAGATTGGGAGTGAAAAAATAATATCAAGTAATTTTGAAATAAATTCATGTAAATAATTATGGCCATGGCTAATCTCATTAAGGAATATAACAAGTTGAAATCTAAGATCGACTAGTTCAAGTAGAAATATGATAAGGGAGAGGAAAAAGAAACCTAATGCAAAGCATCACTAAGTAGTTTGATATTATCATGATTTAATGTGTCGTGATATTAGTTTTGGTTTGTTTTGGATTTTATGGGTGTTTTATGGGTCCCTTGGATGTTTTAGAGTCAGTAATATTCTCTATGATTATGTGTTTCTAGGCCTTGTTGATTTTCCTACCAAAATCAAGATTTGAAAATTTATTGAGGTGTTTTGAGTCGTGTTTGAAATCATAATGTTGTGAAAATATTTTTTAAGGTCATAAAATTTCCTATGAATGTGTTTAATTTTCTTCCAATATACAATTCATAGTAAATAAAAACATTAATCCAATAAAATTGGAATGTAACTATCATTCAACGTTAGGTTGGCCAAGATAAGAGAATATCTTACATGTTTGAGTGTTATAAAGGTAATTAAATTCATGTATGTTATTATTGTGTGTGGTATTAGGTTATTATGGAGGATAAAATATAATATTATAAATGTAGAATGTCAATAAAAATCAAGAATGGAATAACTCTTCTTCCCTTTGTAAAATTTTGTGTATAATGGTTTGGTATGCAATGTGAATAAAGAAGAAAAGAATGATATGAAGTGTAATTTTGTGTTTTATGATAATAATTAAAAATTATATAATATATTTACCTTGTATATATTTTTTTCCTATAAATAAATTCCATCATAATAATGGATTACTATTTAGTGTCATCCAGTTGTGAGAAATTCTATGTTAGCACATCAAGAAAGCCAAGTAAATGAGGTATGTTTTGTGATTGTTTATGTGATTATTAATTTTTTTAAATAAATAAAATATTATATGGTTTTATTATAATAATTATCATCACTTTTTATTCTTAAAATTACATATAGGAATTCAAGAGTACAAGAAAGCTACACACAATCCCCTGTTAAAGTTAGAACTCTGTATATTTGATTATTAAAGTATTTGTGTGATGGATCAAACAAAAATAGATATTCAAGGAGTTTTATTAATCTATGGAATACCCAGACAAACATTATATACCTTTTATATTCTTATAAATACATTTAAGTGAAAAATACCACTTAGATTATCGCACAGTCCTTCAAGTGTATTTAGAATTCTATAATTTTGCTTGTTAAAGCTATGTGAAGGTTGATATTGAACTTAGAGCTATTGGAAAAGTTTTATCAAGGTGGGATAAACATTTATAATTTATTATAAGGATTTAAAGTGTCTTAAAATTCAAATTATCTCATTTTCATATCTATGGGCCTTACACATGCCTATATAATCGTAGACTAGGGTTTTGAAGTGGAAATTAGCATAACTCCTTATTCCCCCCACTAAAATTGGTAGAAATTTTTATTATAATGTATTTTAGTATTATATATAGGATGGATGAGGTTTTAAGTCAGTAAATAAGTGTATTATATGGGTTATTGAAATGTGTGGGTGACTAGGCCTAAAAGAGACCTAATTAGAAAGGAGGTTATGAGAGAAAAGGTACTTACATAGATATTTATGTCATTAGAATTTAGGTGAATCCAAAATAATATAAGGGGTATATAAAATGGTGCTTATTTTTTATGGAGTCTTTGAAAATTATCCATACTACTAGATTTGTTCAAAAATAGGGTTACAAACCATTACACCTTAAGAGAGGAAAAGAGAATTATTAAAGATTTCTTGTTTGTAGACTGTATTACTGGATTGTATATGTATGAGGTTTACAAGAAGAATAGTAATGGCCACGGTAACCCAAATGGTGGAGACCAAAAACCCTTGAGTCATGGATTAGGCTTTAGTGCCTATAAATTTATATGAGTTTAAGCTAGTTTGAATCAAGAATAAATAAATGAAAGTTAAGAATGAGAGGATGGTGTTTGAGGAGGTGATAATGAAAATTATAGGTGTATATATTATGGGTTATAGATCTTAAAAATCAATAATAATAACAATTTCATGAAAGGAGGCTAATGATCCTAGTGGAGACAAGAATAAACAAGGGTTTCAGGAAGAGATAATCAAGGTACCTATATGAGGAACTAAATTAGAGGTCAAAATATGGATCAAAAAGAGAAATAATATCGAATAATAATTTATGAATGTTGTAGAAATTAGGGACCTACATTAATTGTTATTAGATAAAGTAATCTCTTGGAAAGTTAATGCTAATTACTGTTACATGAATGTTATGCTGAATGAATATTACAAATTGTCATGTGAACTATTAATGAATTTTGTATGAGTAAAGTAAGATAGTGTTGAAAATTTTATGGTAGATCAACCATAAGAAGAGAGATATAAAAATCCCAAAGAGAGAAAAAAAATAATCCAAGTGAGAGTTGTAGTTCCAAGGTGAAAAGGATTTGGACAATAATGTCAATAGACTAGGAAGAGGTTGAGACACCAATGCAAGGTGAAAATTAATTATTTTAGAGAACATGAATATAAATAAGACAAAAGATAAGAAGGGTTTATCTAAGTTAGACTCCCACAAAGAGATAAAGAGGAAGAAGGACCCAACGATGAATGAGTTGGATTTTGAAGAGGAGATGAGTGAGATAAATAAAAGGTTATAATGAATAAATCTCTTGGTGGAGCTCATGAAAGAAGAGGAAATTTAATGGTATGGTTGGGTAATGAATAAAAAGAGAGTTAAGTGGCCTATAATGATATTCATGGAGAGAATAAGAATGATGATGAGAGATAATGAGAGGAAGAAAGAGTTTCTATGTAGGCATCTCAAAGGGGAGATGTTGAAGTTCTTGATGAGAGAATAAGTTGGTAGACAAGAGGAAGGTGAGAATCACCTTGAAGAGAAAGAGATATTTATGGAGGAGGATAAATAGATCAACATTTTTTATCTAGGAGTATTGATGTTGGGAGAAGAAGAAGAGTCTCAAGAGGAAAATTATCTCATTGGAGACATGAGTGAAGAAATCATGCAAGGAGTAGTGCTAAGGCAAGGAGATCTTGAATAGGATATATGGCCTCTAATGTTTACTACTAATGATGATCTTGGGTGTGTTTATGCAAGTTTATAAACAAAAATTTAGTATGATGGAGTGTCTAGATTGAAACATGAGGTATATGAGGTCAAAAAACCAATTATGGTATGAACTATGAAGGAGAATAATGAGGTAGATGAATTGATATGGAATTATATGATGAAAGAAACTGAAGGTAGACTGTTGGAGCTACAAAATTAAAATAAAAATAAGGTGGAAGCTATTAAAAATGCACAAAAAGTAGAATTACAAAATAAAGAAAATAATATTTCAAAATAAAGGAACATGTTGCCTATAGAAATAATTAAAGAAAGTGAAATTGTAGGTAATGTAATGTAAAAATATCAACAATAAGAAGTGATTTAAAAGAAAGGAGATAAGATAAATCAATTGAATGAATACAAGAAAGACAAGAGGTTTTCATATGAGGAACCTAGAGATAGGATTAAAGGCACTAGAAAGGAAGATGATAGTAGACAAAAATCCAAAAATAAATATATTAATGATTGGTATAAGTAGATGGTGGTCAATATGAGAAATAATTTAAGATAATAAAATAAGGAGATTATGGTGATGAAAGTAATTCTTAGAGAAGCTTGGATGGAGGAAGCAAGAGAAATAAATGATGATAAATACCATGTGATCCTTGAATAGACTATCAATTCTCATGAATGTGATGTGATAGATACTAAGAAAGATGGTGTACATATGGATAAGCTAAAGAAGGAGTCACTCCATTATCACATGGAGAATAAAATAATGAGACATAAGAACTCATAATAGACTAAGAAAAGGAGGAGAGCAAATAAGAAGTTAAATTAATGAAGAGTAAATATTTGAAGGAGAATATTATAAGTCTAAATTTAATACAAAGAATAATTAAAAGTAGGTTGGAATTGAGAAAGTAAGGAAAGGTTAGTCATAGCCCAAGAACCAGTTAAAGTGACGATAAATAAAACTTAGCGTTGAGTATGCCAAGATATCAAGAGATACAATAAATTAAGCTACAAGAAGGTGAGTAAGGTAATAATCAAGGTGAAAAGTCAGTCTATGTGAATATAAATGTTGAAGATGAGTTGTTTCAAGGTACACGTGATAATAATAAGAGTAAAGGTTTCCAAAGAGTTTTTTTCTATGAAGAATTTGAATTGGTTAAGAAAGTGTCATTGCAAGAAGAGCAAGGAGATGATGAGAATACTCACCATAAGAAGGTGAAGTATCATAAAGAGGCAAGAAAATAGGATTTTATATATCAAATTAAAAAGGTGATTATTCATGAGAATATATTAGAATATAAAGACCAAGGAGAAATCATTATTGAGAAGCAAGACTAGAAAAGGAGTACATGAAACAAGCATGAAAAATGAAGATGAAAACTATGGAATAGGATAAATATTGAATAATATGAACCATCCATTAGAGGAAGATAATTATGGAGATAATTTAGAGATGAAGTAGATATAATATTATTTTAACAAGGAGTTATAATAGGTCAAATACTTTATAAATATAAAAGATGAGTTGACAAAGAAAAAAACCAAGGCTAGAGGACAAAGAAATGAGAACCAGATGATAAGAAAATATAAAGATAAGATTAGAAACATCAATAGGATATTATAATATCATTATATAAAAAAATTTAAAACAAGGAAGAAGCTAGGCAAAGACAATTTTATCAGGAGTTCAAATTCTCCTGCATGGGGAGTATGATACAGAGCATCACTAAGTAGTTTGATTATTATCATGTTTGAATGTTTAATGATAGTAATTTTAGTTTGTTTTGGTTTTTATGGGTATTTTATGGTCTCAATGTATGTCTTATATTCATTAATAATATTTATGGTTATGTATTTCTATCCCTTCTTTATTTTCCTACCAAAATCAAGATTTGAAAATTTGAAGTTGAAAATACATCTTGTGATATTTTTTTAGTATTGTACGATATCCTAAGTTGTGAAATTATTTTTTAAGGTCATAAAATGTCCTATGAATGTATGTAGTGGTATTAAAATTTACAATTAATATTCAATAATAAAATTAATCCAAGAAAATTGGAGTGTAACTATCGTTCAATGTTGGGTTGGCCAAGAAAAGAGAATATCTTGCATGTTTGAGTGTTATAAAGATAATTAAATTCATGTATGGTGTTAGTGTGTTTTGTATTAGTTTATGAGGTATTATAACCTATAATTTTATACAGGTATAGTTTTAATAAAAATCAATAATGGAGGAACTTTACTTCCCTTTGTAATATTTGGTGTATAATGGTTTGGTAATCAATGTGAATAAAGAAGAAAAGAATGTTATGGAGAGTATTTGTGTGTTTTATGAGATTAATTTTATTTTTAAAATGTTATGATATATTTACCTTGTATATATTGGGTTCTTATTATTAACTTCAATGACAAAAATGGATTCCTATTTAGAACAGACTAGTTGTGAGAAATTATGTGTTAGCATAGTCAAGAAAGCCAAGTAAATGAGGTATGTTTGGTGATTTTTTATGTGATTATTTCATGGTTATACATTAAAAAATTATTATAGGTTTTTTTTAATGATTATAATAAATATATAGCCTTAAAATTCCATATAGGAGTGCAAGAGTACAATAAACCTACACATAATCCCCTATTAAAGTCAAAACTCTATATATTTCTTTATTAAAGTTTTTTATGATGGATCAAACAAAAATATATATTTGAGGAGTTTTATTAATATATTTTGAACATTATATAATCTTAAAATACATTTTATATTATTATAAATCCATTTAAGTGCAAAAGACCACTTAGACTATCACATAGTCCTTCAAGTGTACTCAAATTTTTGTATTTTTGCTTATTAGAGACATATGAGGGTTGATATTGAACTTAAAACTATTTTAAAGGGTGTATAAAGGTTTTAAATACATTAATTAGTAATTTTAATTATCTACAGTGTCTTAAAATTCAAATTATCTCATTTTTATATCCCTTAGCCTTACATAGGCCTATACAAGCCTAGACCAGGGTTTTGAAATGGAAATTAGCATAACTTATTATTCCCACACAAAAATTGGTAAAAATATTTATTATGATGTATTTTATTATTTTATATAGTATTTATGAGGTTTTATATTAGTCCTTGACCATACTACATGGGTTCTTGAACTATGTGGGTGACTATGCCTAGACGAGACCTAATTAGTAAGTAGGTTGTGAGAGAAAAGGTACTTCCATAGAGAGTTGTCATAAAACTTTAGGTGAAGTTGAAAAATGATAATTTGAATCTAAAATTGTGACTTTTTTCATGTATTCTTTTCATATTGTCCATACCTAATAGATTTGTTTAAAAATAGGACTATAAGGCATTAAGCCTTAAAAGAGGAAAAGAGGATTGTTAAAGAGTTGTTTTTTATATATTGTATTATTGGATTGGATGTGTATGGGGGTTATAAGATAAAAACTAATGACCATATTAATCCCAATGGTGGAGACAAAAAACATTTAATCATGGATTAGGCTTTGGTGCTTATGAAGGTATATGAGATTGAGCTAGTTTGAATAAAAAATGAAGTAATGAAAGTTATGAATTAGAGGATGGTGTTTTAGGAGGTTATTTTGTATATTATATTTGTAAATATTATGGTTTATATGTCTTTAATATAAAATTAGTATTATTTTCATGAAAGGAGTATAATTATCCTAGTGGAGGCAAGAATAGACAATGGTTTCAAGAAGAGAGAATCAAGGTACCTACACGAGGAATTAAACTAAATGTTAGATTAAGGACTAAAAGGAGAAATTATAGCTAGGTATAGGTAATGCAAGGTTAATAATTATTTACCTATATAAAAACCCGCTAAAATAAAAAATACACCAATGATGAATCTGAATTAGGAGCCATTGAAGACATTCAACTAACCCTCAAACCTAAAAGGATCCCCATGATTCCATAAAATAAAACCAAGTAGGGTCCCTCAGAAGGCTCAAGAAAACATGTGTGATAAAGTATGTAATAATTATTTAAGTACAAGACCAAGGAGATGAAATGATCCACTCCACAGGATAAGGTAAGTTTAGAGGATGTTTTAGTATCTGTCTAGTTAATTTTATATCTCTATTTGTTTAGTCTCTATTAGTGTTTCTTGGTTGTTTTTCTTATGTTTAGTGAAATACATTATATATTTTTTATCCCATTGTGTATTTTTTAATTAACTTCAGGTCCTACTAACTTTATTTAAATATTTTGGTTTTTGGATCCCTATAAAACTAACTTCTTTTACCCTATCTAATATTTTTTTTAGTTAGGTTAGTCATTGATTATGATTTCTTTGGTGCTTAACTTAGTGTATTAAATTAATTAATTGACTGTGTTATGCCATAACTCTTAATTTTGTATGGATATTACCTTATTGTATGGGATTGATTTCTTAAGTGTGTTATGCCATAACTCTTTCTTTGTAAGTCTCTTACCTTATTATGTGAAATAAAATTTTCATAGCAGATAACTTATTGCTCATTATATGTGTCACTATAATGAAATTGCATTATTATTAGTGGATATATATAGGATTTTATTTTGGGCTTGTAGTGGTGTGTTACATATCATGCACCTTTATACTTGTGTGTGGTGACATGATCTATATCATGAACCTTTATGAATAGGTTTTTATTTTCTTATTTTATCTATGATGATTCCTACCACATGGGTAATTACTATACCTATCTTGAAATGATACTTTTATTCCTTTGGATACATTTTATATATAGGCTTTGATGATATATTCATACCAAAATGACATATTATCCACCTGTTAGCACACACTTTTACACACACACACACACACACACACACACACACACACACACACACACACACACACAATATAATGTATTTAACTCTTTTAATTTGAGACGTGTATTTCATAGGCTACATTCATCACCTTAAAAGGGGGATATGTTAGTGGGCTTGTCATAAAGAGTCAAACATCCAAAAAAAAAATGATTAATATTTTTAGACAAGATAAAATATTTAGAGAGTTTAAATTGGATCATCTTATTAGTTTGGTTTATGTTATGGTACACATATTTATAGGTTGAGACATATTTGAGGGAATATGAAATGCATGTGAAAACATTTATAGGTACACATTTCATATTTTTTAGATATATAATATTATGGGAAGAATGGTGCATATATTTTATGGCATTCTCTATCAAATTATTACAACTGGATTAAATTATGGGAGATTAAAAATTGTTTATGACCATACTATTATATTTTTCTATTTTAAATTTGAAATTTATGTTACTAAATGCACCAAAGGTAAAACTTTAAATCTATAGGTACATATACAATGGCTGATTTAGTTTACATATGAGTCATATAATGGGGACTCCATCCCTTCAATCTTGGGACTCAAAAATAAGTTTATATGATTCTTAGTATGGGGACTCCATCCCTTCAATCTTGGGGTTCAATAATAATCTAATATAAGCCTAGTATGGGCTACACCCTAATATTGGGGTTCAATAATTAATTAAGTGGCTAGTGTAGTTGAGGTTTAGTAGCTCTTAATAACCTAGTACTACTAATTATTAATGAGGGTTGGGGAATCCATCTTCCATCCCATGGATTTAATATTGAAATTTGTCTTAGAGAATAATCACCACAAATATCTAATACTTCATAAGGATTCATAGTCAAAGATAAAAATCTAAATCTAGCTTCATAATATAGCTAAGTTCCATTGGGATGTCATAGGCTAGTAGATTAGGATATGAATTCTCAATTTATAATCTAGTGCCACCTAATTTCTCACACAAATACCCAATCTTTGCAATATATTGATGGCTCTATAGGAGGTCCTAAGGAACTAGGAACATGTTGTGGGAAGGTAGGTCCATTTTAATTTTAATAGCTATAACCTTGATGGTATGATCTATGAAATTAACATATTATCTTAATCTTTATATTCACTATTTGGAGTGTCCTCAATCCTTGATGTCAATAATGAATAGTACTAGCATACTTGTCTAGTGTGTCTCATCATTACTGAGCATTTATATATCACCTATGTAGTGTCTCACTATCTCTTTCTCATTTTCCTAGTTCTCCTTGATATTCCCCTTGATGGATATCACTTCTAGCTAATCATATCCTTGATCATACTTTCTACCTACACCTTTTTCTTTTCCTTTTGTGAGTTGTAATTCAAGATTTTAGATGAGACCAAGTTTTCCTAAAAAATACCCACTTATCATGCCTCTTGGTTTAGTTTTTTAATTATAGTTTAATACCATAAATAATACCAAACCTTTTTCATAAATATATTTTCATACCATATTATCACTATCATTCACATGTCATTCAATGGGCACACTTTCTTCCATCACACACTAGCACAAGCATTAAAGTTGAATTATTTTTTAATTTTCTCTTTGTTTTCATTAATTATTTAATTTTGATTTGAATTTACATATTTGATTGATATTTATTATTGTGATTCCATTTTATCACAAGGTTTTACATATCTCATTCTTTATGATGCATTTTACAACTTTCTTACCATTCATTGATCGTTTTTCTAAATTTTTTATCTACTAACAACTTTGTGTTGTTTTAAATTTATTATTATTTCTAACCATGAATTTTCTCACATTATATATAAAATAATAAACATACATTCTACATTTTCCTTGTAGCATAAAAAACCATAATCATATGTTATATAAATAAAATACATCAATAGATAACATCCACAAGTTATAATTAAACACACACACACACACACACACACACACACACACACACACACACACACACACACACACACACACACACACACATATGACTCAAAAAATTATAGTAAAATAATAGGCTTTATCTTAAGTTAGTGCCTACCACACCTATAGCTCCCCTTGACTAACTACTAGTGGTACTACAACCTAATCCATACTTGAGAAGTCTTCTTGACCAACCTAAAACACTGAGCATAACCCTAGAATGAATTCACACACATGTAAATAAACTATATAGTATCATATTACAATAGCACATCATTTAAAATGTCATTATGGGCCATTTCCACCAAGGTCCTCAATCGAGCCTCATCTACCATAAGATCTACAAAATTCAAACCAAAATCACATCATATATAACATATATCTCTAAAATAATGCATCTATACATAATATTTATCTATCTATCTACATAATCTCAAAATTAATTACTATACAACACATCTAACTCACTAATATCAATTCCATCCACTTGGAAACCAAGAAAAACTACATATCATGACTTCACGGTGGTGTAAAAATTATATATGAATTGTGATGAATCACATGAACATGTCATGCTTCACTACATATACACCACATAATAAACCAACTCAATGCAATTTATGTTATTGGATCTCCCTATGGTTGTGTCTCTAGTATGCATATGGATGTACTAGTGGAGGAACTAGATCCCATATTTATCTCCACAAACATGGTGGTGGTTATAGTATCTACTAATATGGCACAATCATAATGTGTCTCATCTTTACCAATTTATATATCATCATCTAATATCCCTTGATAAATGTAGTTATATAATGGGGACCTCCATCCCCACACCTCCCACATCATGTTTCTCCCTCATGTGTGGATCTTAAATTGTAGGGACCACTATAGGATCTATCATTTGTGAAAATAAAAATAACCTAGTACATAATTAAATATATGGGGTTCTACCCACCAAAGATAGATTTTTATAATATTTAGGTGACTCTATGCATGTATAGTGTTTGGCCATGAATTATAAGCATCCATAGTATCCTAATACAACCAAAAAATAATCTAACCTTGAGTAATATTGTGAAACACTAGGACAAGTGGTATAATCCACACCATAGGTCCTATACACACCTCTTCACACATGTAAGGACATCATCTATAACATGAGGTAAATGTTTCATCTTATAAATAGGAAATCACTCATAAATATAATTAACAAAATCACAACAAACCCCATCATCTTCTATCCCATGGATAAAATGCTATAAAAATTATACACTAACTACACCCAAATAACATAATCTAAATCATATAGTATGTCACGCTATAACATCACCCAACACAAATCTATAAGATATAATTGGACCTTCCCGTCTAACTTGTGGTAAATCATGTGAGTTATCATAAGTAGAATAATGGCCTTCTTGATATATGGAGAGATCAAAACATATACATCAAATAATTACACCACAAACCTAGGTTGGTCATATCTCTATGAGCCTATCATCCACAAAACTAAGGCTCTCATATCATTTGCCTAATTTAGAGTATTGCATGCCACTAGTTTTCCAATAATACTCAATCCTAAAAATGCATGAATATCCTCTAGGGTGATATCCACCTCAATGATATCCTCATCCACCACCTAAAAAAATGTATTATTTAGTCTCTCCCATTTCCATAGAAACATGAAGACTAACTCTATGTTAAGTGGAATTTATCATATCTCTATGATCCCACCAAAACCAAGTGGAATAATTTGATCTTGACCCATGATAGATAATATCACTAGTAGATCTAGTAACCATTGTGCATCCACTAGTCTCCATAGTCTCCATCTCCTTTGAAAAATGATAGACAAAAAATAAATAATTATATCTCTACCAAAAAATAGATATAAATTAAATTTAAATACAAATAAATAAACATATAATCAAATTAACTAACTTATCAATCATATACAATACTACATCAACCTTGTTTTATAATTATAACTATGTTGGCCATGTATAGTTTTACATCAACCATACACTAAAATCAACTTTATCATCCATGAAATAAATTATATACCATCAAAAATTTATACTCTATTGACCTATATGTACTATATCATTCATCTATACAAAATCCATCATCTAACTTATGCACTATCAACCATCTACCACATTATCATATAGTTTTACAACTATATCAATCGTTTCAATTTCATACTACATCAGCCACTCTCTAGAAGACTACATTGTCCAATGCATACTCCATCATCTAGATAAAAATTTCCATCCTTTTCAACTACATCAACCTAACTTATATAGTCTTATTTAAGAGGTGATTATTCACTAGGTTATAATAAATACCCTTGACATATTTTTTGGAATTTTGTCTCTTACCCATTTCCCATTTTAATTTTTAATCTATTACTAAATTTTCTGAGAGAAATTATGCTACACAGAATTGCCCAAACACCTATTTTTCCTAATCTAGTCAATTTTAATAAAAAATGCTAAAAATTAACAATAAATGTACCCTATACATAAAATACACTAGTTACCACTGTGATCCATCCTCCAACTCATCCACCTCTTTGATCTTGTGCCATTGTCTTTCTCTTTTCTAAATTTGGATATACATGGCTTTCCTTTCCAAAAATGGAAAAATGTGCAAATGAATAGTAATTCAACCCTTTTATGATTTTTTTTTTAAAATTCAAACCTTTAATTATTTACCAAGATATTTCATATGTTTCTCATAACTTTATTTCCATATGTCCTTTTCAAAAACCAAAATAAGCTTCAGAATCCTAACAAAGTAGAAAAGGTTTTAGTACTAACATCATTTTTTTGCTAAAATATTGAATTTTATCTTATTTTTTAGGTTTATCTCTTGTTATACACATTGGATTCCTCTCTTAATCTCCTTCACACACAAATTCTCTTCAAAAACAATAAGGTACGTGAAGATATGTATTTAAAAACTATTTACTTTCATTTATTTTTCAATTTATACTATAATTTGTTAGCGCAATTAGTGTGTTACTATTTTATTTCTTGAAGCACCATCCCATATTACATTCTAGTGACACAATGAGATTTTAGTGGTGTATATGTATACACACAATCCTTGTAAACTTTGTCATTTACTAACATTGTCTCTCTTGAACCAACCTATTGAGTTTTAATATCCCTAAGTGCACGCCTTAAAGGGGCATTAACAAAGGGGTGGGTAGACCAATGATGATTCATGAAAGATATTTTTATTTATATATCATTCCTATATACATTATATTTCCTCATACTTTGTCCCATAATAAATATTTATCATTATAACCCCTAACTATACTAATACTATATTTTTTTTATTATATCAACCTAACTTGATGTATTAATTAGTCATTCCCACTAATTTTCAAACTAATTCATCATAGGTTGATGTAGTAAAAAATTTATGATATATTATCTGTAATTAAATCATCCTTGACTGGCCTAGTTTGAGTTTAAACCATCATATTTTCAATTACATCTAAGCTATGTAATGGAAACAACTAAAATTTTGGGAAGGGTTAGGATCATCCATCACTATAAATACAAGTCCCCATTTCAATCCAAGTAGATGAACATTCATTGTCACAATTTCATTGCTCATAATTTTTATTAAGTATACATTTGGAGAAGAAGTAGATTGGATATTCCATTTGAGGGAAAAGGCTTGTCTTGTGGAGTTTTGGATACAATAAGAGAAGTTACTTATATCCTAGAGCTTGATTCAACCTTTGTGATTCCTACAACCACAACAATCTCTTGAAAATCACCATTGTCCAAGGGGGATATTAAGGCTTGATAATTTATGTTTAAGTTAAATATATTCTAACCCTATCTATTTAATTTTATAGATAAAATTTTCATAATTACTAGCTTGAAATATAACTCCTTTTTTGAATATCCTATACACTTATACTTAGTATTGTTATAGGGTTTTTCAAACTTCCCATTTACCACCTTAGGTTACCTAGGTCCTCATTTGCCTACCATGGTCCCTAACACTTTTTTTAGTTTTTTTCAACCATCCCCCCTTTTTTTTTTGCTAACTTGTAAATACTAGATTAACATAATTCTAACATTATAAGACCTAGTTAGAGTTATTTCATTATATTGATTGCCTAGAGTCTTTGGAACCCTCTGTATTGATGTTGTGTCATAATTTATCCTATTTATAGGTTTAGAGAATCCATTTTTTCATATATTTAAACACTAAGTATCAGTGGGCTCTATTTTATTTACCTTCTTTGAGTTTAGATTTCTTAAATAGGATAAGTTATAAGTTAATCCTAGATCATTGTAAATAGAAATCAATAAAAGATGTGACTATGCATGATCAAGATCAAGAATAAAATATAAAACTATTTATGGATATGTTTTCTCTTTTTGGACATCAGTACATGTTACTTTATTCTATTGATTACAAACTTATCAAAGTTGACTTTGATTGATGGCTATAAGAAAATTAAAAATAGTAGAAATCCAATATTGAAAGATCAAAAGTAGAATCTAAGAATAAATATGGAGAAAACCAATTTTTATATATTACAGTAGGATACTTAAATCAATTGACCATGGAAATTTTTGCATTGAATCTAGAGAAAATATGAATATTTCACCTTCTATACCAATGTCTACTAAGTAGGCTGAGATGCGGATTTTTATTTTATATGTAGAGTTAATTATTTTCATTATTTTATCTTTGAAACCCAAATGGCACTTTGAAATTTTTAAACCTATAATAAATATATGAAGAATATAATGGGATGAGTTAAACCTAATCATCCCATTTATGATTGATTTTTTGCCTATGTATCCAATACTCCAAGGATGGAAATCAATCCCACATAATTCTTCCACCTAGAGTAATTGTGGAATTGTCCTTCTTAACTATATGTATGAAACACCACTATGAATTTTATACTTCACAATGATATGTATTGATTTTATTTGATATTATTCAAACTTGTATCATGGCTTCTCCTTGTGAATGATCTTGAATTTAGGAATAATAGACCATATTTTCTCATTGAGTAATAGTGTGTAAGATAGGAACCAAGTAGTAACCAAGTGGGGATAATGAATGAAATTTTATGTGTATTTATATGAATTTATTAATTTCATTTAATATACCTTATGACACATACAAAAAATACCAAAATAATAATTCAGATTTTGGAAACTAGTCATTATTTAGTGTAGGATGTAGCTACTCTAGGTGGAGAGACCTACAAAAATGTTCATGTCCACCTAGTGTAAACATCTATAAAAGTAAGGGATAATTCTATTGATATAAAAATAGTTTGAGTGTGGTATGAAGGAGTTGGATCCTTTGATTTGGAAAATTATGTGTAACAATGATGACAAATAAAGGGATTGAGCCCACATATAAATAAATGTCTTAAAAGAATGGTGAATAAGATTCATGTATTTGGGCACAAGTCATGGGGTTTAGAATGTGTCAATTATTAACATTATCAATTACATGTGACTAGATTTATTTGTCTACACACATAAGTTTTATACTTTTATTTCTATTGATCATATTAAGCTACTTTACATTGATTACACATGTTTTAATATAATTAGAGTGTTATTTAACTATATATTATATTTATCTCTATGATTTAACTATATATTATATTTATCTCTATGATATGATGGCATACATTGATTATGTATATTATACTTACTTATTTGATACATTATTGATGTTGTTATGTTTTACATGATGTGATGCATAATTGTTTATTACATTATGTGAATATTTTTGTGTGTGTTTGAATCTATTTCTATGGTACATTTGATTGTACATTATGTTTGAATATTTTTTGTGTTACTATTTACTATCCACTATGTGTGGTTCATGCCTTGCTTGAATTTGAGTGTTACTGTGTGCACTTTTTAGTGTGCATAATTTCAATGAAATTGTGTGACTCTATTTACTATTTGTAGATAAATCTAGGGTTGTTTTCTGAGATTATTATGAAATTATACATATCATTCACTCTTATTCTTGTTTTTGGTGACATGATACATATCATGTACCTTACACATGGTTATTACCAAATTTATGGATGAATTTTTTTATGTTGGTTATTCACTACATTTATCATTACTATATATATCATGACATGAAAATATTATGCATCAAGATGCATGTATCATATATACTTAGATGATTTATCCTTAATATGATTAAATATTTTCCATATGTTATTGTAGATACTAAATTATTATATTCAATAATTGATAATGACAATATTAAAACAAATTTACTATGTATGTCTTGACCATGTAGATAATGCCCTAATCCACCATTCTATTATATTTGCA